>VRLP01004317.1:0-50750 GCA_009660295.1 Lophius piscatorius | reverse complement strand
GGGGGGTGCGTTACCATGGATACACTGGTGAGTGAGGAGAGAGATCTTATAATCAATCCTGGTGGAGATGGGAAGCCAATGAAGGGAATGAAGAACAGGGGTGTTTGTTTGGGAGCAACTATTTCCTAAAGGGCACAAGGACTGATGCCAATGAGAGTAGGGTAAATAACCATTATATTTGATTGCTGGTTGTTTTAAAATGTTGAATACTGTTAATGTCCTTAATGAAGCGGGAGGCTAATTTATGAGAACCTATGTCTAAATTTACGCTTGCGTTGTGGTTATCTGAAAGTTTGAACAACCCAATTGTGAGACTTCTTGTCTCACAATTGCCTCTTGAGAGGCTTCTTGTCTCACAATTGCCTCTTGAGAGGCTCGTGACGCGGCTCTGAATAATCTTTTAATCATAAAGAGAGGCGAACAGAACACATACACAATGCAGACAAACTTCACCTGGTGAGCTGTGACCTTTCAAAATAAGAGCACTAAAGATACACTTCTCAGCAACAGGAAAAAGAAGTTTGTGCTTATGTCATGGACAGTAAAAAATAAGCTACAGAGTCGAATTCCGACAGCTTTATTCATAGATATGGGATTGTGCTCTGCAGGAGACATTTGCTGCACATACTGAAGAACAACAGGTCGCAGCTTCACTATTGGTTTTCAAATAACAAGCCCGCCTGAGCAATGGTGAATTTATCTTCTAGACTTCAGGTGCTCGAGTGTGACTAAGTGTTAGTTATTCATTTTGAGAGTCAATTCAAATTAGACGCATTAGAAATGTATTAGGATACGTTATTTGTTTTTATTTAGGTTAGATAGTTAGAGAGATAATTCATTCGCAATTTGTGGTTTATTTTATGTTGACCTAAGATAGAAGAGACTTATGTATTTGTTTTGAATGGCGTAGGTGATAAACTTTTGTTTGACTAGTTTATTAGTGAACCCGCCCATCACACGCTTTGCTGGGCCACCAACCACCGCAAATAAATTCTCAACCTGTGGTGAACACTGATTACTTTACTTTGCAATTCTATGCAAAGTAAACAAATTTATACACATAATTGTGTGCACACATTGATCTGTGTGTGTGTGTGTGTGTGTGTGTGTGTGTGTGTGTGTGTGTGTGTGTGTGTGTGTGTGTGAGAGAACAGGAGATATGAAAGAGCCGAAAAAATATATCATCATCAATTACAATAATAATAATAATACATTTAATTTATACAGTTATACAGTTATTAAATTGTGTCAAAAATGTAAGGATTTATTTTATTTTGTATGTCACACATCACTAATATAATCTTAAATTCTATAAAAATCTTATAATATAGACTTTTTAAGACCTAGTGGGAACCAAAGAAAAGAGTTGAAGTAAAATGTGATCCGTCAGCAGCTTTCCTACCTGCAGATTTCTTCATGTCCGTTTCCTCTGAAGAGCTCCTCAGGGAGTCACATCCAACAAACGCACAGCACTGGTAGGCATAAGGAACAGAGATGGACCTACAAACAGATGATGATCGTTTAGAACTGCTTTTAACACCCTGCTCCGCGTCTGCGTTGATAAGAATACGCACACATGACCAAAATCTTAATACAATACTGGGAAAAGAAAAGAAAAAGATATGGAAACAGATTCTGCAGTCTGTCATTAAGAGGAGGTGGAGTAGGTGTTTCTTTCACCAATCACATCAGAGAAACAATAAATAAGGCGATTTACTGTTTTTATTCTCTGCAGGATTAGTCTGAATCATATTATTTAAACTGCTTGATTGATTTTTGTTCTGTTAGTAGAATATCTTCCTGTAAAGAACCAATAGTATGAATGTATCCAAGATATTCAGGGTGATTCAGGCGGTACAATATATGACAAAATAAATATAAAGTAACTCTATATAAAACTCTCATAACTACATTTTAATGGCCATTAAGTCCGTTTTCAGGGATTTTCCTTATATGTATCAGCCACCATTATCTAATCTATCATTCAACGATACCCACTTTCAGACCCACTTTCAGATCTATTCCAATTATTAACCTTTTCTAGGTCTTAAACATTCTTAGGCCTGTATAGGTTGATTTATTTTCCCGAAAGAAAATTACTTTATGACTTTCCGTCATGAAGTAAATAGACCATAGAAAGTTGACGAAGACCACCCTGGTTTCAACCTTGATACTTTCACTCTTCAGCACTTAAAATAACAGAAGTTGACAGCAGGCCACAGAAGTTCTTCCTCACCTGAGTTTGGGCAAGTTTGTCGCCGTCAGCACATTTTTCATTTGCGGGTTCCCTGAGAGTTTCAGCTGACTGACTGCGCTCAGCCCACTTGTTGGGAAAGCAGTCAGAGAGTTCACGCTCAGATCTCTGTAAACAATCATTAAACAAATGAGAGTCAGTTCTGTGCAACACCAAAGTCAAACTTAACATGTGGGTTGCGGTCATGTCACTGGAGAACGCCACTGACGATGATGAGATAATGTAACCGGGTCAGTACTCACAGGTTAGTGAGTGACGTGAGGGCGAAGAAAGCATCTCTGTGGATGACTTGGATTTCATTTCTACTCAGGTCTCTGTGGAAAATAGCACAACAGTGAATTAACAATCAACGATTCAATGTGTATTACTATTGTACATTTGCATATTGTTTACGTGGTACTGTGGTACTACTTGCTGTACATCAAACCCACTGGGGAAAATGAAGTTTTCCTTGAACCTCACTGAGCATGTTACTGCGTAATGGACTCAGAGGACTTACAGTAGACGGAGAGCAGAGAGACCCTGGAAAGCGTCCCTGTCAATCTGTTGAATGTGATTGTGCTGAAAGCTTCTATAGATTGAAAACAAGAATGTTATCATTAATAATACAATCCTTACTTTTGTAAATTCTGTCTGAATTTGTGTGTGGGTCCTAGACGTTGGACACTCACATCTCCTGCAGTCGAACACAGCCCTGGAGGGATGGAAGCTCCATGATCTCATTGTAGGACAGGTCTCTGATGGAGAGAAAAATAACAATTGGAATCACTAAAAATGAGGGAGACTAGAAAGATTTGAAATTGATCTATGACTGGTAAACAGACAATTTCTGTGTTCTTAGTGTACTTATTTGATTAAACAGTATTTGAACAATGTCTCTTCAGGTATTATTTGTAGAGGAAAAATAAATAAAGATCTCATACAGGGTCCGAAGCAACTTCAGATCCTCGCAAAGATTAGTGGGGATGGAGGAGATTTTGGTTCCTGACAGGGTCCTGGAAATGAAAACCCCAGTGAATCAATTCTGAGACATTAAAGTTCACAAACAGGAACAGAAGCTACATTCCAGTTCACTCACAGACTCTCCAGGTTATTAGTCCATGTGAGGATGGGGAAGTCCTGCATCAGGCTGGCCCCTCGCAACATCCTAAAAAACATAAGTGACAAATATTTATATTTATGAAAAAGATATTTTTATAAATATATATATATATATATTTATTCATTTATAAAAGTTGATCTGGATGTGTTTAAACGGCACATAACAAGATTTTATACCAGGAGTCATTCCTGACAGCAGGACTTACAGGGAGTGCAGATCAGACAGATTCTGGAAGGCTGAAGCACCCACGAAGGACATAGGGTTGTCATAAAGATGTCTAGGGTGGGGGGAGGGGGGGTCAGAAGGGGAGAGTTCAAAGTGAAATTGTTTACTATGCACGAATGGCACCATCTTCTGGACAGTCATCTACCAAAGCGTCGCATAAATATTCAGAATCAGCTAAAACTGCAGGAGTGTTTCTGCAAAAAGCATGCTGTACAGTATGTGCAGTGCAGCTGTTAGTTATCCGTGTTGTTACATGTGCTCCTCTGCAGTGTCAGCCAGATCAGAGGGGGAGTTTGACCTTACATGGTTCGCAGCAGGGGGTTGTTACGGAAGGCCCTCTCGGGTATGGAAGAAATATCGTTGCTGTGAAAGCCGCTAGAGGAAAAATATCAAGAAAGAGGTTAAAAGACACTTTGCTGAAGGACCCAGCATAAGATTATGTTACATAAGCATATACAAAAAAAAAAGCACAAATAAAAGGTATCCATTAACTCTTAATGTCTGCTATGGAAATCCACATGTATGAATTGATTAAAAACATAGTTACATTTAATAATCCAAAATCTAGAAACCAGGTAATAAGACGTGAAGAAGGTTTGACGTCTGCCAAATAAAAGCACAAATGTGGAAATATGTTGCAAAAAACAATTAAGCTGTGTCCAAATAATGATTTAATAATTATTCCAAAAATTCTCAAACGGAACATTTGTATTTTCATCCCATGTGTCTGCGTGTAATAAATAACTTTTAAACTACTGAGGATTTTTCGTCGGATAATTCAACGAAACATGAGAAAAATGTGGGGAGGAAGAAAAACAGGATGAAATACTCACAGTTCCTTCAGTTTGGGCAGGGCCTCTATTGCTTTTGGGAAAACGTTCAGGTTGTTGAAGTTAAGATCTCTAGGGTGAGACGGAGGGAGACACAGGAAGTGAGGGATGTGGTTCTAGTACTCTGATATAATGCCATCCCTTCAAACACGCTAATTAATGGTAATTTCAAACCAAAATGCCTGTAATTTAAAACTAACAATTATATGGTTCTCTCTTTGACTTCTGTCAGCACTGAATCAAAATAAGAAGGATTACAAGCAGTTATAATCAAAATAATCAAATATAAGACTCGCCAGCAGTGTTCAATAATCGTTACTAGCATCAATAGCCGTATGGCCCATGGACATCTCAACCCAAAAAACACTCATCGTCAATACCTAATCCTAATAATAATGATCCTTAGTCCGTCGATGTAGGAGCAGCAGAGCCCACAGTAAAAAAAACATTGATGACTCCTCACACGCTGTTGCACACGATTCTCAAACCACATAAAGGGCGACATTATTAGTTTGGTGGATAGTTAAACTGTCATCACTTTAGATTAATTAATACCTAAGGGGACAGAGTGTGCTGGTTTCATCACTGTCATTGGGCGGACATTTTTAGATATAGTGTTTTATACAGGCGATAGCATGCAGGGAGAACACGGACATAACTCCAATTTGTGGATTTATATCCAGTATCTGTTCTCTTCAACTCCTTTGCAAAATGTCCTTATAGTTCCAGTCCTGTGTCATTTCTCAACTTGTTGAATTCAGACAAAGGTCCAATAGAGAAAAACCTGAATTGTGCTACACTAGCAGAGTCTTTGCCACCGCCAGGGCTCGATTTTTTCGAGTAACCATCAAAAACTATTTTTGGGAAATCCCTCCTTAGTGGACTAGTTCGGATGAGGACACAGGTGATGTCTAAGAGGCAGCGGAGGACTCTACCTAACATGTATTCCTCTTTTTCAAATGAATGTGAACCAAATGTATTGAGCTTGATCTGAATGCACATACACATATGTCCGCACAACAACAGCTTGGATTCTATTTAACAATAAACATTTAAGACTCTATTCACAGGGCAGTTTCAATTTCTATTCACTGTGTCATTTAGTGGGACCAGTAGGGGGCTGTTTCGTTCATGTTAAGGGACAAACCAAATTATCAGAGTGGCCTCATCCATTCAGGGCATTCTGCATCAGTAAGCATGATGAATACACACCTTTTTATGGTTCATTTGAAATCTGAAAAGATACATGTGGTGGAAACATGCTTACTGTAAATGAAATCTGATAAGAAAACTCTTCACTGGGATCGGCCTGACTGACTGACTGGCGTTGATGTTTTTATTCATCAGATTACAGCTACTGTTTTACAGTCATAGAAATGTTTGCATTCATTATATTTAATCTCCAGACCTCAAACTTTATTGATAATTTTCGGTCTCGACAGTTATGTTGACGCAGTCTCCAGTATTTGTTCATCTTCATTCTCCCTATTCTTCTTCGTCCTTCTCCTCATAATGTCCAGTCTGCATCGATTCTACGAGGCAGCGAGGAGTTGTCTATTTTGTAGGGTTGCCTGTTTAAGTTGACATCAGCCATGATCCATGGTTTACGTGGCTGCTGTCTAATAAAGACCAACAAGCTGAAGCAGTGAAGGCCTATTGAATATTCAAAGATGAGGAGACATTATGTAAAGGTTAAACCTTATTTGGACCACAGTATCAGTCTGGGTGTGGGAGACATTGTTTTTGTGGATTTAAATTGTGCATCGTGAGCTCAGCTGACTTGTTGCCTCCGATCTTCATCTCTATGCTAACTGTTACTAAAAGTACTTGATAGACAAGAGGACCGGTACCCTGATGTTATTCTGTTATATAAATGGGGTTTTGTCATTAAATGCCATTGAAAAGCCTCATCCAGACCAAAGTCCGACTCATAACATTTACTAGTTGATCTACATTATGGAGCAGGCTACTCCAACCAAAACATATGCAGACCCTGTATCTCAATCTCAATTTCTTAAGATATGTACCCTAATATTGCCAACAGGGTGACATGACATCAGTAATGAGTCACAATCGCTTCAATCATTTGAGTGGATTAACCATTACATTGTTAAAAAACTGTGATATAATAGTGTCACCATAAAATTATTTGTCGCATTGCACAACCCTCGTTTCCTGTTTAAGTGGTACAGCAGTTGTTTGCCATTGGGTCAAGTTGTCACTAAAAGATTTTTCATGGCTTTGCGGCAGGGGAAGTGAGCGGCGGGGGGACAGATTTGATAAGCATGATGTACTTTTCTCTATTTATCCAAGAGCAATTAAAGGAGGAAGTGGACACAATGATGTCTGCAGGACTGGAGCGGTGGTGGGTGGGGAAGCTGTGTGCACACACTGACATGGGCACAAGCACACACACAAACACACACTGAGAATATACTGTATAATAATAATAACAATACCTTTAATTATCTCAAAGTGCTAAAATAAATAGTATATACATATAGTATATATAAATGTATATCTCTGCACTTACAGTGTCTCCAGATTCAAGAGTCCAGCAAAGCAGGTGTCTCCTATCTCCTTAATTCTGTTGTTATGGAGGTGCCTGAAGAAGCAAAAAAGCATTTTTGTCTCTCACTTTTTTCAAGATCCCCATGGCATGACAGATATGAAACAGTGTTTCCCATTTATCATGTTTATTCCAGTCTTGTTTTGTCTGAGTTGTGTGTGACTTGTGAATCAGGTGTGTGTAGTGTATGCTGAGGGCTTTCATCGTCTTATAAATACGTCTTCTCCCATCCTGTTTATCCTGAAATGTTTATATTAACCCGGGAGCAATACCACTCCATGTGTGTGCCTGCGTAGGTGTGCCTACGGGTGTGTTTGTGTGAATGAATAACAGAGGCAGCGGAAAAATGGAATGCTTGGACCAATCCCTCAGATTCCTGCTGGACAACGTATTTGTACGAGTGGCAGGTTTTGGCATTTCAACAACGTCATTTCAACTCTGAATCAAGCGTCTCGTGGTTATGGAGTATATTTAACAGTCAAACTCAGACACAAATCTAGTTGCAAGAAAAGCTCACAGCAGGAAATGATTAGCGACCTATTTTGTTCCCCCCCTAAGCTGCAGAAATAAACTCAACGGTAGGTTAGTGTTTGGAATCTGATTTGCTGTTGCTCCAGGAGACATTCAGGGATGGAACACAGCGGTCCACACCGAAAGATGGTTTGTAATGATTACAGTGACGGAACAATCCAGATGATACATAGGTATCGAAATATGAGGGGATACAACCGAGTGCAAACCCATTATTTTGAGGATAACCATTATGGAGACTATAATATGGCATTATGGCCGCACTAATATCAGGTTTATGGAGCCATAAAAGGCTATATTAGGTTTAGAAGGTAGGGGAAGATGTCCTGACTGGAAAGCCAAAAAGCTGCGATAGGAATTTGTGAATATCAAAGCACAACCTCAAGCACACCCTGCTTTATGATCCACTTTATTCTACATGGGACCATCATTTATGAAATGAGCATCATGCTCCTAGAGATTGACATCATAAACTATTCAGGAAACTGTCTTTAATGAGGAGTAGAGTTATTTTTCATGTAAGTATTCTTCCACATTAGCTTTAGTTTTCAGGCCACAATCTGTTCCCATTAATTCTAGTCAGAGGTTCCATGAATCACAAAAGTCAATGTATCATACTTTGGAGTCACTGAGGGTTTCATTTAAAATTCACAGCAACCCTTACTCAAGGGTAAAGCTATTGTGAATTATATCTACTTATAGTGGTAGAATAATTAATCCGCACTTCACAAAGGGGGGGGGTGAATCATTTAACTCACCGCCGTGGCTATGAACCAAGCAAAACTAATACGTTTGTTAAGTCACACTTATGAAAATTGCATAGCTGGCTTTCAACTTATAAAATACCCTCATCGTTTTGACATCCAATACTTTCCCCTTCTGCTACCCCTTCAGGTCATTTAAGTAAACAAGACAGAGTTCTCAGTCACTTTGCCTGGTTAATTAAGGCTTTACAGAAAGTACACCAGCAGGTTGTTCCTGCTGAGTAATTAAGGGCAGAGTACTATGAGGACTGCAGGCAACATGTTTATAACTGTCCTTAGCGAGTTTACTCTCTTTATATGCTCTAGTTGTGATAATGGCTATGATATATCATTTTCTAAATATCTAAACATTCTTAATTAATCCTGTTATAGTGTGACATTGACGTCGTGGTTTTGGTTATTTTTTCTGGATTCGTTCAGTGTAGACGTTTTATACTATAATGTATCTGATTCAGGATTATATAGACTATTAGCGTTGTTTTCGTGCACTTCGAGTTCACTTAAGGCTTGCCTGTCCGGAAATATTAGTTAAACAGGCATAAAGTTTTGTACGTCACCATCACTTGGCAGACTGTCACAATAAACCACAAGCCCAACAGTAACTAATATAACTTACAGCACAACCAGACTGGTGAGGTTTGCGAAAGCATTGTCTGGTATGTAAAACAGGCGGTTCAGTGCCAATGTAAGAGCCTGGAGATTGGCTTGATATCTCAGAGAACCAATGGGGACCTCAGTCAGGTTGTTGTCATCCAACCAGAGGTGGCGCAGTTGCTGGAGGCCCTCAAAACTGTCATCTGGAACTGCGGTAATATGGTTTGCATCCAGGCGACTGAAGAACAGAGAAACAAAATTGCATTACAACATTGAGTATGTGCACATGAACATTTTAAATCATCTCCATTTGCATGTCCTCAGAGTCTCTCTGCTCAGGTATTCTTCAAATGACAGGTTCTGCGTTACGTCGAAGTAAAATGGAGGCTCTAGGTCTGTGATTCTGATGACATATTACACTTCTGTGTGCAGCTTTGGCACAGGAGGTAGAGGCAAACAGTCTTTGAGCAAGATTCTGAACCCCAAACATTGGCTTGTGAAAGATTGTGTGAATGGATTAAGGCTTGTTTTGAGCCGACTTGAGCAAGTGGAGACAAAAACGAGAGTTGAGAGAGACTTCCAAACTCAGATTAAAGTGTAACGAGGCAGAGCTGATCAAATATGGATCAAGATTCGGTTGCTGCACTTGGCTAACAGCTTTTTTCTGTTGTTTTTTTGCCCATTTCTTGGCTAAATGTTTTTTTAGGCATAAGTTGTAGTACATTTTAGAAAACACATAGTACTTTTCATTTTGTCTTTTAAAAACTATCATGAAAAATGGATCTTGATCAAGGCTCTTCTAGTGACGACGAAAACGAGATGAAGTCGACAAGATTTAACACCAAATGTGGCTGAACTAACATCCAATATTTTTGACGAATAAAGACGAGGCTAAAATGGAGTTTGTGTTAGTTTTCCCCCACAAAATATTGTCCTCTTAATGATTTCCTCATCTCGAAGCCAGGTAACAATCCATTGGAGCCCACGGTGGTCCATTCAAGTCGGTGATCAGGTCATCTGACTTGGGTAGAGGTGTGAAAGGCAAATGGACCCGTCTTATAGCTGGTTCCCTATTACCTTTCCCTTCAGATAACTGTCTCTAAGAGTATCATAGTTAACCTTGTAAAGACAATTATTAAGGATATTTGGGCCGGAAAATAAATAAATCTCAACCTATTCTAAAACTTTAAATGTGTAAGAATCCTGGCATTCTGTCTCGGAGCTGGGCTTATTAAAAATAAACATGTAAATCATGTTTATGATGCATTCCATAGGTTGACATCATCAGAGCAGACACGCTGTAAACTGTATTCAAACTGTTTCCCATCAGATAATGATCAGAGAAAGCTCAGCTGATATAAGAGTAAAACCACACAAATATTTTTTTTGGTTAAACTAATTTCTCCGAAATGTTAATAATAACCTAATAACAATAAAAAGAGTAAAAGATCAACACTTTTCAATGGTTAAGGCTAGACTAATATATGTTGTCTTCTTTTACTACGTTAAAATCAAACTGCCATAAAAAACTCCAGTCTAGACTAGAATGTGATGAACTAGAGGCAGTATAATGTTGAATAAACATCATCAGAACTAATAAAGACATTTGAAACTTGAAACCAAGGCTAAATAAATAAAACAACTGTTATCAAAATCAACCTTTGTAAAGGGAATTCTTGTGAACAGGAAGCTCTTAGTTGACTCAGGCATGTCGCACTGGTATAAAACCTTCCTGATTGATAAATTTATTATATTTTGTTGATGAACTGTCAACTCAATGGTTCAATTTATTTTTTCCTTTCAGCTTTCTGGGCTTGAACTCTTGGAGTTGTGTTAATGCTCTGAGCAGCTCCTAATTCTGAGGTGCATTCATCAGACCGACTCGTGCCAACTGTTATTTGGCCACTTACTGTGTGGCATCAAAAATAAGCACAAAAGTGAAATGCGCTTAAAAGTTTCCTCTCAATAAAGAAGATCACATTCAAGATTCTGCTGTTAAGCCAAGTCCAGGGACACACCGGATTCTATGGTCATTATCTTTTTGCCCCCAGCAAAGACTTGCAGTGAAAACAATTAAGCAAAACAGACTGGTAAGCAACAAAGGGCAATAATGGTGGTTCCAATCCCTGTGTGCTGTCCCTCTCCAGTCCAGTGCCTGCGGTGGACTGGAGAGAACTGTAAGAGGAAATCTTGAGATTCCTTCCGTCCTAAATTCATCTGCCAAATCTTCATTCTTCAACTAAATGACTTAAAGGTGTTCTGATCAGGATGTCTGGAGCGGATCAGAGTTTGCTAAAGGCAGTATTAGCTGATGCTGATCATTTATTAGTATGTTCTGTTTTCATGATGCCAGTCGGCCTTAACATTAAAAACCTCTGCTTTATATTCTGTAGGTCCCACTAAGGGTGCCAAAACAGATCTGGGTAAACGGTTTGTTCTGACACCTTGCTATTATTTGAACTGGTATAAACTTTTGTTTATACCAGCAACATTGTCTAGCCTTCAATCCATGTGCATTAATGAGCTTTGGACGCCCAAAATCCTGAACCAACAAAACAGGCAGTTCTGACTCTGTGTCAAAGTGGCTTGGATCTTTATGCTTAACACATCAACTTTGAGGACAAAATCTTTGCTTGTTGCCTAATATATCTCATCCACTCACAGGTGCCACTGTATCGAGATAATCTCCACAATCGACACCACCTGTCGGTGGTTATAATGTTATGGCTAATCAGTGTGCAGTTGTCAGTAATTCTCGGAATTTCAAATACATCATTAACATGTTTTGGAAGTAAACAACCCAATTACATATTGCGTGAAGAAACATATTGGGATGAACGTAGGAGTTCTCTGTAAATTCAGAATGAAAAAAAAATAGAGGCACAGAATTCAGACGGGAAAATCTGATGTCTTTTTCAGCTGGCTCACTCTTTGTGCTGATGTCTTACTAGCTTGAAGCCACTTCTCTACCACTTAATCACCGCGTGTATCTGGTTACTCTCATGTCTGCCAGAGGTTTAGTAAAAGGTTACAATGACGTTACAGATCATTTACATGTCGGTATCTTTGAAATGGAACAAACATCAGTACATCAGTCCTGAACTCTGTAAACAGAGACTTTCAGTCCCATTGTGTTCTTCGCTAAAACAAACAGCAGGGCTCTGCTGGTCATCAGCTGCCACAGCTAACTACTGCCACTCATGCCAGTTTCAACACGGACTGATCCTGTGCTCTTGTTTCAACATCAAGCTGTTTGTTACTGAGGGGACAGATGTTTTGGTGCCGCAAGAACATTTCAGAATCTTCTTAGGCTCCGCATTGGTCAAATAGTCTGATATTAACCACTCCAAATATAAAGTATCTTCAATCCATCCTGGATGGGGGGCAATGAGATGCTTATTAAGATCTGCAGTATGCTATGGAATTTTACCTCCGCATGAAAAAACATCTCACAATTAACTGATCTGCTATTCAAATTGACCTTTATTAACTTAATATGTTCAAACTGATGACTAAAATAAACTAACATAAAATAAGAGAGAAATAATTTGGTTCCTTTTCTGTGGCAGCTGTCCCCACTAAACCTTCAAACTGATCAAATTCTCATCACAAACTAGTTTGGTGGTGCGAAAGAAAATAATCTTTATTGAAGCAGTATTATAACTGCCCAATGCTTTTTCCCTGTCGCTACACTGTTTTCCCCTGGGATCCTCACTCACTGATTGTCTCACCCTCCCTCAAAATTCCTCAAGCGTCTCAGCTGTAAGAAAAATAGTCTTGATTGACATTCAGCTTTCTCCTGCTATATACAAAGAAAGTCTGAGGCTCTGCCAAAGGATATTGCTCCTGCTCCAGCTCCAGAACCTAAAACCTCACAGAGACAAGACATCCGCTAAATAGAACGAGAGGCAGAAAAAAGGACGAGAGGCAGCAAGGAACAAGGGAGAGAGCTGATAAAAGCTGAAAGTTGGATTTTCAGCACGTTTCTCCAGCTGAATCAATTCCTCCATTAGCCCCTATCTCAACGGCCCTGTGGTGGAGGAAGATGGCAAACACAAATATATACACTGTATATATTATGATGAGCTCAATGCAAACGACATTCACCAGCTGGAGAAAAACAATGCTAATACTGAGGTCAAATGGAGCTGGAGATTGTAGGGAGTGCCGAGACAGTTGTGAGTCAATATGTGAAAACACACAAGCTCCTGGAAAACCTACCAGTCCAATCGAGGTTGGCTATAGACGTGATGAATAAGACTGAACTACATTTGATGCAAAACAAACACTGCTCCAGCAGTAAAATACTTTATATGAGCAAAACTGCATTTAATTGACATCTTTGACAAATAAAGGACATTATAATTGGTCTTTCGGCTCGGAGGAAGACTCAAGTCATATTTCTAATATGATCCCATCGTTAAGTTGTGAGACATTGAAAAATATGTAACTAATAGCTGCCGTCACATATTAAAAAGAGAAATTTAAACTAACTAGCTGAATGCGAGATCTATCATGTCGACATCGTGACCAGAACTCCATCAAATACGTGACATTTCCTATGTTTTCAATTCTTAACTTTCAAAATCGAGCAGACTTGAAAAATGTTTGATTATACATCGAGAGGTACTTTCTTCCAATAAAATTAATTATCAAATCATTTTACATAAATAAGTGGACTTACAGAGACTGAAGAGATTGAAGGTTCTTCAGGGAAGCACTCGGTACCGTCTTCAGCTGATTATTCTGGAGCATCCTTGAGGCCAAAGAGATGATGTCAGCTCAACTAACAACACATTTGTTCTTGCATGATGCCTCTAAAATAATTAGACACATATACATTCAAGGTTGAGTATATGATTGAGTATTCTTAAAGGTATCATCTGTGTATTCTTGCTCTGAATGTGGAGGAGATCCTGGTTCTTTCTGGAAACAAACATCTCATTCATTATTAGCCTGTAAGGCTGCCTATACCCGCATAGTTAAAATGTTTTTGAAAGCTGATCTAGTCTGAAGCAAATGGGGTTTGTTTTAGCTGCATGTGGTCAAAATTATTTACTTTGTTGCTATGTATGTGTTTAAAAGTAGCAACGTGGATAAATCACTTCATATCATAGTCATAACGTTTGGGTGTTTTCAGTCTGGTAACCAAGACCTCACCTGTAGATCAACAGAACTTTGAACTTTTGGCCCAGAGCTGAAACAACAGTGCAGTGCTTTGTATGGTACTCCATGTGTATGGGTTTATGCACTCGCACTAAGGTGTACTGCCCAATATAAACTAAGCAGAAGTGATTTTTACACAGGACATGTATTCAATAATCTGTCTGGTTTCTTCAACACCGAAGATATTGTTGGGACTGGGATGTAAAAGCCCATTTTGTTATACATTTCTAAGACTATGTTTGGGGGTGCAATAACCAGCACCACCATGTTACCACAAAGTGCAATATTTACTCTCACCCACAGAATGTGGAAAACTTCACACCTTCACAAACACAAGTGTGCGTTTGTCTGTGGATGGTTGTATGGGAGGCAGCAAGGGCGCATGCTTACAAGACTTTGAGCTGATGGAGTCCAGACAGGGCTTCATGGTGGATGAATGACAGGTCGTTCCCAGCAAGCCGTCTGTTGTGAGACAAAGTCAAACTCATTAAATCTACGAACATTTCAAGATATGCTTCTGCATTAAAAAGAACGCTCTGTTATGATACCCGATTATATTTTTTTCCGAATAAAGCTATGCATTTTCCCACCCAGCACCCGAGCAGATAAGGTTCAAGATTTAGTCGTGTGACCATGGCGTTTGAGGTGTCAAAGACATCTGCTTGTGTCACGACCTGTTGTACCTTCATCTGTCACCCACAAGAGATTAGAACTGTCCCTAGATATCCCCAGTTTAGATATCTTTTTCACACCAGCACGACACAGAAAGAGCGACTAGAGAGACTAATTCACCACCTGATAGGAGCTATAATGCGAAGCAACATTTATCTGTATGCAGCTGTTTCAGTATCTGCAGGAATTATTTCTGAACTGAACGATGGGACACCTCCCTTTCCTGTTAGGAACAGGAAGTGTTTAGGAAACAGGGGTGTAAATAAGCATGGGACAGCCTGACTGGGACACACAGCTCAAGTATGCTATCTGGCCAGAGAGATTAGCAACAGATTTATCACTGCAATGTGAGTCAGGCCAGGCTCAGTTCCCTGCAACAAGGGCAGTTTGGCATGTGTCTCAGAATTCAGGCTGACTGATTGAACCCTTCATGTAGGCTCAAAACTGGCCATGTGTTTATAAACTATACGTTGCAGGTAAATAGCTTTCCTTGGCCATGATAGAGCCCTCATATAAATAAACATATTTAGCCCGCCAATAAGAGTTCATATATTCCCTTTCATAGTTGAAATTATTAATGCCTGCATATATTTTCACATAGGAATAATTCTTATGTCAGCATTACAACAAATGTAATCAATGATTTGCATGTGAAACAGACATTAGCAGTAGTCTAATAAATATGCCCCTGCTGTTTTCGATAAGTGTTTCAACAAAAGTTATTTTGACCCAAAAGATTCTGTTCTCATCTATCCACCAGGTCCAACTGCAATATTGACCTATATGTATACCGTCTATTTTAGAGACTTCCATTAAAATGATACAAACCCCTTTTCACAGTTAGCCACTTCATTTTGTGGAGAATATTTTGGTTTGTGTGCAAAAAAATGGAGAAATTGGGAAAACAGAAGAGTTGTTCATTATCCCTTGTCCAGGTCTGCAAGCACATCAGGACCCAGTGAATCAGGTTGGGTTCAGTTCCTAATTTTAACAGACCGGGTTTGTGGCAGACTCAGTCACAAAACGGTTCTCTCCTTTCATTGTGGTCATACAATTGCTGAGCAAACACAGGTCACTCTATGAGATACTGTTGTACTGATTACTGTTGTTGTACTGTTGTACTGTTGTACTGATTTGATTGGACTTACAAATATTATAAAAATGAACAGATGTTGTCACTTGCATGCATTTTCTTTTTTTTTTATATATATATATATTATTTTCATTACATTACACAAAATTGCTTTTCCAAATTTTCCCCAGCTCAGGTTGCTTTGTGCAGTGCAGGTATTGCTAGTCTCTGTCTTCTGGATGCGTGGATGGGACTGCATGCAGAGCAACTTGCACTGGCCAATCATTCTGTCAAAACTTTAATGCCCATTGCCAGCAGCTTCAGTGATAAGGGGTTCTCAGCTCTGAGAGGCATGGAACCCAAATATGGACACTGACTGTGCAGAATACAACTCTGGACTGACCTACTCAAATATTGCAGTTATACTGTCCTCTCCGGCACACATGTCAATAATTTGGGGGCTTATATAGATCTAATAAATACATGGGGGTGAAATATATATCTGAAGGTTCAATGTTTGAAGGGGTATTAACTGTACAGTTGGAAAAACACAGAAATGTCTGTTACGTTCACTTACTGACGATGGAGAGTTTCACAGCCAGATAAAACTCTGGTTATTTCACGGTGTATCCAAGAAAAAGTTCGCCATGGAAGTTCAAGTCCCAAAGGGAAAAACAAATCATACATAATTGTGGGCAAAAAATAGTTTTATCGATATGAAGATCACAATTATGCATCCATTGTTCTACTTGAAAACTGATCATTAGTTGTAGCAAGATACTCGATAGCTGGGAGGTATCCCTCTCTGTTTTCATTCATGTTTATTGGACACATCTTTGGCAAAGTTGGATGCAACTGCTTTGGTGATTTTAGGATCATTGTTAGGGATGTCAGAGTTGATCTATCGCATCAGCAAGGGTTTTCTTAGCCTTCATGCATTTCTCACACTGCAGTTTGTGTTGTGTTTTATGTGGTGAAAAAGTTAGCTGTGTTCCTTTGGAAGGCATCCAGGAAATGTTTGTACGGCGTCGTGCAGGAAAGGCTTCATTTTATTTGCAGCTGAGAGCTCTGTAGATGGAGAAACGGATAATATTAATAATAATAATAATAATAATAATAATAATAATAATAATAATAATAAAAATACATTTTATCTACAACGCACTTTACATTTGGATCAAATCTCAAAGTGATTCAACGAGTATAGAAGTATGTTCTTCATTTTGTTGAGGAAAGTCTAAATCCGCTCCTTGTGCAATACCACTCCAACACTCCAGGTCTATCTTTGACAATAAAAAGTCCACACTGACATATATAATCTGAAGTATTTTAGATGTCAGTGTTGCTGGATTACATTATATATATATACACATATATTATTGTGGGAAAATAAAGTCATAGAAATTAAAATTTGGTTACTTCTGCAGCCTTAATATGAGTGTATAAAAGCCTTTTCAGCCAAAAGGAATCCCCTTTCCGGTCACCGGGAAGGGTTTAAGGAGGGGATTTGGATAGGTACATTTTATACTTGCATTACACAATGTACCTAATAGATGGTGACAACCATCTACCTCAAAGTTTAACGTGGCAATCAGTTGTCATGAGCCAAGAAAAGTCTTAGTACACTTTCTATTCATTTGAAAAAAGAAAAAAATGCTCTCCACCAACATGTTGGCCATTAGAAGCCTTATTAACGCTCCGATTTATTTCAGTCAACCAAAGCTGTCATATTTGGTAGAGTCTGCTAATCAGTTGTATACAAGTTGAGTTTGACTCGTCTTTGAGACATACCAAAGCTGGTTCACCAGATGCAAACGTGGTTTGACGAGTCATTCCAATATCCTTCAGTTTTCTCGAAGTAATGCCGTCTCTCATTGCATCTTTCGTCAAGTTCAGTACATGTCACCCCAGGCTTCAACGAGTAAAGAAGAATGTGCTTAATCTCATTGAGGACAGTCTAAATCCTCTCCTTGTGCAATACCACTCCAACAGGTCTATCTTTGTCAGTAGAAAGTCCACAAAGAGCAATGCGGTTTTTCTCTGTCAACAACGAAAGAGCCATAAACAATATTTGTTAAGTTTAACACTGAATAATGTTGCACAATAAAGGAAAATCCAAACAGGACCATGCTCCCACATGTGCAATACAAATCTTTATGGATTACTGTTGTGATCAGAAGCTGTGATATCATCATATGTAAAATTGTATTATTTTTGTCTAATAGTAAGTGTTGTGAAGTGGGTAGAGTCTTCCAGGCATCCGTCATTGTCTTTTTCAAAGAAATTACAGCATGGTTTACAATTGCAGCTCTTCAAAGACCTGCATCGGTGTAAAAATCTCTCTTTAGAACAAAAAAAAGAAAAAAAGGGCCCCTAAGGGGTCACAAGCCTACGTGCTTCCAGTACCAGTACCAAGAGACCACGTGGAAAGGCAGCAAAGCTAAAAGCATGGGAGGTTGGTAAAAACTGTTTTATCATCGAGTAGATCGGAGGAGAAACGGGATAGGAGTGATTTTGAAGGAGGACGATGCAAAGGGAGTTCAGGCAGGAGTCTCCGTGGACTATGATGTTCGCGGATGACATTGTGATCTGTAGTGAGAGTAGGGAGCAGGTTGAAGAAAGCCTGGAACGGTGGAGGTATGCACTGGAGAGAAGAGGAAAGAAGGTCAAGACAGAATACATGTTTGTGAATGAAAGGGGGGCATCAAATACGTGATGAGGATGCAAGGAGTAGAGGTGAAGCAGGTGCAGGCAGGATGGAGTGGGTGGAGAAGAGTCATAAGTTAAGTTATCTGTAACAGAAGAGTTGCAGCTAGAGTGAAGGGAAAGGTTTGCAAGATGGTAGTGAGACCAGTTCTGCTGTATGGTTTAGAGAAAGGGCACTGACCAAAAGACAGGTGGCAGAGCTGGAGGTGGCAGGGTTGAAAATGCTAAAATGTTCTTTGGGAGTGACTAGGATGGACAAGAGAAACAAACACATCAGAGGGACAGTCCAGGCTAGACGTCTAGGAGACAAAATAAAAGAGGCCAGATTGAGATGGTTTGGACAGTAGGGAGGGATAGTTGATCTATTCGTAAAAGGATGCTTGAGTGCTGCCAGGCAGGGGAATAAGGTGAAGACCAGATACGAGATTTCTGGATGTGTTGTGAGAGGAGATGCAGTTGGTTGGTGTGACAGAGGGAGATGCAAAGGACAGGGCAAGATGGAATCAGTTGATCCTCTGTGACGAAGAAGGAAAAGAGGAGAAAAGGATTAAAAACACTATTTTGAGACATCCACCTCACCACCCTGAAAGAAGTTCTATGATTTTCAAGGAAAAATAAACTACATATATAATGTCATGTCAGACATTAGTGTTGAAAGAAAAATACTGACAGGGGAAAGCAAAAACCTTGACAGGGCTGCATTAGAGTAACTAAATCCTTTACGTCCACTAATCGGGGGGTGAATTTGTGTAACATGGGGGATCAGAAGAGACATTAACATTTTACGCAGCGTTTCCCTACTATGTAAGATAAGACCCGCCCGGGTAGATAAAATCTGAATTTCTTTCTTTTTTCAATCAATATGAGCTATTTTTCACTTCATAATACACACCAGTCCTGGATAGCCTGAGGAGATTCATATGGACCTTTTGTTCTTTTATTCAGCGCTCCCTGACTGTTTGCTTTCAATTTTGGCAGATAAACAGTTATTCAAATGAGAGCCAAAGACTTCACGTTGCAGTCTGAATGTTTATCAACCCAAAATAATGTGGAAAAAATAATTAGCCTTTGGTCCGTTAGCTTAATGCTAACTTATAACGGGAATCGCAGTTTACATGCTAACAGAATTAGTATTGACCATAATCAAACGATAAACATGTATGTACTGATAAATACATGTTAAATGAAATAGTTTGTCAGTTAAATTTGGGACTGTGTTTGTTAATGGGGCGTTACTCTCAATATTTTTTTAATGATAAAGAAAAAAAGATTACGTAGCAACTGAAAACCTTTGAGAAAACAAATGATCTTGTGTCTCATATCTTGAGCGCAAGTTACATTTTTTTTTAGATAATGTTGTTTTCTTTATCTGGACAGGGTCAACACATAGTAATGCTCTTTAAACAAAAGGGTTTGACGAAATAAAAGTAATTAATTTATAAATAGATAAATTAATTAAATCATAAATTGAATTAGAATGAGCGCACAAGATTAATTACTTCTAATCCGTATTTGTTTCTTGATGAACAATGCCACCATAGACTGTATATTGGACTGAACAGGGCTTACAAAGTTTTATTTTCACATCAAAATTGGGATATCAGTGGTTTATGAAACACCGCGAGGAGGACCGATGGAGCGCTAACTTCATCAACACAGTACACATACAAGTCAGCCGACCATCCTTGCTTCCTGCTTTGATCTTTCAAAATAACAGCACTTTATATACACTACTCAGCAACAGGAAACATAAGTGTTAGCTTATGCCATAAGCAGAAAAAATACGGCAGAGAAACAAAAATATGATTTAGTCATAGTACAAACCGTACAAATGGTTTGAGTAGCATTTAAAAAAGACAAGAATGTACATTCCTGCAAAGGCTAACACAGGTGTCAGTGCTATAATTCACTGTATATATCAGTCGGCTTCTTTTAAATAATAGAAACAAACTGCATAGAAGACAGAGGAATACCCGTCATCACATCTGAGGAGCTTTGTTGCACCTTTAGCAAAAAAGAAAGAAGAGCAGATTGCGTGACTATGGCAGAGGGAATATTCCTCACTTGTCTCTGCTCCTGTCCTGTCAGAGGACGGCCTGCTTTCTTATCTCTCCTTAATCTCTTTCTCTATCAACTCTTTCTCTCTCTCTCTCTCTCTCTCTATCGGCCCTCGGGGCCCATGCTATGGTTCGCTGACACTGTTGCAGCGTTACAGCGAAAAAAGTCCTCCAACAAAGTTCGCTGAGGCAGGCCTGGAGATTTATTCCCAAAGGAATGGTTTAACTAACACAAATATGAACTACGGGTCCATCGTCAATCAAAATACTTTCAATCGAAGCAGACAACCCAGCAACAAAGGAGTCCCATCCAGTGTGATCATCTAAGACAAGAAAGAAGTAGCAGAGAGACTGGGTGGTTTTTAGTTTTGTTGCCAAGGTGACCATTGTTTTGCCCTTTTCCTTCCTGCCTTGCATTCCTCCCAACAATGTGATGAAAAGTAAATTGCTTTTTGACAAAGCCGAGTGGAGTGGTGTATGGAAAGAAGAGGCAGAAGACTCGGCTGGCTGAAAGAAAAAACATGCCCGCAAAACGCCAAGTGGACCTGGAATCGCTAGAGTATGTTCACTCATTGGTCATTTTGTTTTCTCAGGGCTCCATGTTACCTGATATCAGGTAGACAGATTTTATCTCTGTGTCCCAGCAGCACCGAGCCAGACAGCGGACTATTTGAAGAGTGAAGAAATAACAAACACCCACTAAGATTAAATGTGCGCCACTCAACAATGCCCCGGAGCACAAATGTTCTTCTGCCACCTTGATAATCGTCTGAAGCAAAAACCTATGTATGATGTCATGTGACTGTAGCCTCAACACATGTTGTCTCACATCTCATTTTTGATTGCATTCTCTTGCACCTTTTATAACTGTCCTTGTTAAATTCCTGATCTGTGAGTGATTCATAAACTCACGTAATGGAGCATCATCTTCCTCAGCTGAGAAGGAGGCCAAGTTGTGAGCCGATACTTTCTGCTTTGCAGTACAAACTCATATATCCAGGTGCACATCATAAAGCCTGGCACTTAGTACAGAGTAAATACATCTTTAACAAGAAAAAAAAAAAGGGAATGTACTTACAGTTCTTCAAGATATGGGAAATTCTTGAACACATTGGCTGGAAGCTCAGTGATGTTGTTCATGCTCAGGTCCCTGTGGAGACCAACATTTGTTTAGAGAAACACAGTAAAATAAGACATGTCATCAGAGTTTGCTCGCCTTGTGTTTGGGATCATGAGAGGAATACCTTAGAATGCTGCTGATTGTAGCCGTTTCTATATTTTAGCCAAAAAGCTGTTTTGAAAACTAAGAACTTGAACGGCTTAAAAGCTGTTCCCAACAAACAAATCATTTTTGTTCACTTTGAATACCTGATTATTATACCTGATAACTTCCTTTTCCTCATTGCTCTCTTATTTACTTTTCTTGACTGTGGTCCAACCTTTTATGTCATTGGGTTTCTTAACCCTATTTATTGCAACTGAAAAGACATTTTTAACTCTGAGTTGAAACAGTGTAATATGTATATACCAGTACAATTATGATAAAAATGTACCGATTTAGATCACATCTTCTGACCTTAAGCAGATATACAATTGTTAAATATCTACATTACAAACAGTCGGTGTATGAGCCCTTATTTTGGGCAACTAAAATGCAAAAAAGAATGTCTCAAACACTGACATGTTGAGGTTTTTGACTGCAATTATTCAATATTTCAGACAAACAAAAGAGCTGCTGAGATCTCCTCCCTTGATGACAGTTTTATATCTTTTGACTCCAAGATTGCTTAGATTGGTACAACTGCAGAAAAAAGCCTTGAAAAGCCCTTCTGCTTAGCCTCGGGGATCTTCATTTTTCAAATCAACTTCAAGGGAAGATAGGCATGCAGCAACATGAAAAATATGCACACGGGACTTGATTTGCTTTCCCGACTGAAGTTAATAACAGTATATGTGTTTACATCCTCATAATGATAATTAAAAACACAAACACTTCCAAAAATATCTGCTTGCTACTGGAAAGCATTGTAATATATTTGACTCTGAAAAGTAAAGGACTATCTAGGTCCTAGGTATAAAGGCTGTATTTGTGCAAATGAGATTCATTAAGACTAATCTTCATCAATAATCCACTAAACTGAAGAATGCAACCCCATCCTCTAATACGTAAAAAGACAAGTATCAAGGCTGAAAAAACAATCAGGATTCACAAATGAAGAAACCTCCTGGTCCTCAACCCTCCCCTTTCACTCGCCAACTGCCCATCTTGAATTTCACTGCCAGGTCTCTCTAGGACCTAGTGTGTGGGCCCCTGAATCCTACAAGGATCATATTGCCCTTCCTCTGCAGTCCCATTGCGCACAAACACACAAAACCACACACACACACACAGACTTGTACGCTCTCAAGCCCAAAAAGGCGGGCCCTGACAGAACCCTCATCATCCCTGCGACCCAGGCCCCATCTCCACTTACCTGGCTATCAAATTACTATATAGACTGTGCAGCTACAACAGCACTTCCATCAACATCCACCCACGCCTTATCGTTTTTCTATCCTGACAACATCCCTGCTGGTGTTCTGGTGAGATGGATACAACCCAAACCATAGTTTAAACCATCTGAAAAAAAAATCTTCCGCAGACCGTTGACTGGTCTGAGCCACATGCAGGGCCAGAGAGTACAGGGGGTCTACATGTCTCTGTCACATTGCCTCCCTCCCTCCCTCCCCTCTGTGTTTGGCTGCTTTACTCATCAAGGTCTTGGCTTGTCCCGTCTAAGATGGATGAAGGGTGCTCTAAAAACATTATCTGTGATAAATGGTGATAATGCTAAACGCTTCTACAAACAGGTATCAGTAAATATCTATGCCATGTGTCTTTTGGCTTCTTCTTAACAGAGAAGAAGAAGAGAAGCTTTGAGACTTAGCAGACAAACTTTGAGAAGATGAAATAAGGCTGATAAGTACAAACACATTCTATAAGTCGAAATAAAACTCCTTAAACGAATCTTATTTATTTTAATAAGTCCACCTGGCAAAACGCATATTAAATGTTTTTTCAGCACAGAAACTCATGGGAACATGGTGTATGTAGTGCTGGAATGAGACGGTGTTTGGAACATCACAGCTTTTGATATAAGAAACCTACTTCCATCGATCTCTAACAGTATCGGAATGTAAATCAGTGTGGTGCCTTTGGTACCAGTTTAGTATATATGGAACATTTCTTTGATCTGATTAAAAATGATACGGAAAATGTCTTTTTTCTTGCATCTGTACACAATAAAACCCTCACTCACACTCAAACATAACAAAACAGGATGTTTCTGGACTATGGGAGGAAGATGGAGCACCCGGAGGGAACCCATGCAAACATGAAGAGAACTCAACACTGAAAGGCCTCAGGTGGATTGAAACCACAACATTCTTGTTGTAAAGAAACAGTGCCCCTAAATGTTTTCAATTATCAGTAAAATGCACGAAGAACTCCACAGTGCTGACTTGAATCCCTTTTCCATTATTGGAAAAATACTCTTATGTAAAACATGCACATATTACCTTCCACAAAAGACTGTGAAAATAATTAGCTTTCCGCAAAACTTAAAGACTTGAAGCTCACTAGTGCAGGCAGTTCCACCTGTCGTCATAACTCCCTGAGTACCGCCAACTACAGATTTCAGATTCATAAATAAGAAAGCAAAGTAGGTCATTCATTGATCGCCGTTGTTGCTTAATATTTAAAGCTATTAACTACTGGGTGTAGCCGTGCTAAAGCCGCTTTAATCACCTGACAAAAAGGAATTGCTGCTCTTCAATAGAACTACTTACATTCACAAACAAAAAACTAGGAAAGGAAATTATTCAGTATTTAGTCAAGTGGGCAGGATTTGGATTTGCAAACAAAGGAGATATTAAAACATTCATAATTTAAAGTATATGTGCAGCCATCCACTGACACTCTCTCAGACAAGAACGCTCGGGAAATGTCATGCAGTCAAACATTTTGATTTAGACTTTAGAAACTTTAGATTTGTTCTTTATTTAAATATCTTGGTATGCATTTCTGTTCACCGTGACATTTAACCGATTTCAGTGGGGGAAAAAAAAATCCTTTTACAGACTCGCCAACCGTAGGAAAACATTACAATAGTAATATTACAGTAGTGTAATGTAGGACTCCATTTTGCCATTTGGGTTACATCATACTACACTTTGTTAAGGACAATGAGAAATACAAAAAAAACAAACTGCCAGTGTGTAACACAGGTAGACGTATAAAGGCACTTAAAGGTTAACTCCCAACGGCTCTACTGTGCATTAGAGTATTTTTCTGTCCGAGTCAAGTTACGCCTCAGGCTTAGGCAAGCTAAGCTCAAACTAAGCGCGCTAACTTTGCTTATGCTAAGCTTACCTAAGAAAAATATATTGCTGAGAATGGAGACTTGATTTTGAACAGCCAGCCACACATAACAACAAAGTACAACTCCCATAATCCCCCACATTATACACAAATCCACTGCTGTACTCAAATATACTGCTGAGAAGGAATGAGAGGGATGGAGAGGGAGGAAAGATTTCGCTCTCAGGTCTTTACAAGTATATGGGATACTAGTTTAGTATATGCACCCTGACATAAACGTTTTTTGTACACAAGTAGCCATGAAACCCGGCTCAAAATGATGAAATGAGTGACTTCAAGAGCCTTGCTGCCAAGTTTTGAACTAATTATTTCCCAAGTAACCTTAGTTATTCTAAGAATTTCTATCATTTGTTCAAATTTCTTCCCGTCAAGTGAATGTCACAACTGCACATTTAATTTAATTTAATGTAATTTAATTGTACATAATGTTATTCTGTAATATGCTCTTGCTGCTGTCACGCCGCAATTTCCCCGTTGTGGGACTAACAAAGGTTTCTCTTATCTTAAGACTGGTACTGTGCACAAACTGCAGTTTATTGAGTCGTCCTCTGTTGTGATTAGTTTATTTCAAGTGTTGGAAATAAATAACCAAAAATGGATGTGGCGCCCCTAGTCTCCATCAACTCTAGCCACTGGGCCTAAAAACATTTTAAGCAAAGCATAGACTAAATCCCTCCAGGTAACTTTGTAGGTTAATTATTAAAACACAGTAATATGAAAAGCCACAATTTATAATCTCAGAGATCTGGATAACCAACTTAAAAATCTGCTGAACAAGCAAGCTAGACAGCTAATTAGAAAACCTCGGGATGATGTTATGGTAACAAT
This sequence comes from Lophius piscatorius, assembly GCA_009660295.1. Lineage (NCBI taxonomy): Eukaryota > Metazoa > Chordata > Actinopteri > Lophiiformes > Lophiidae > Lophius > Lophius piscatorius. Next base: position 24,960 of record VRLP01004317.1, on the reverse strand, counting down.
TCCAATTTTCACGTACATCCCTTTTTCTCAGCCATAAACTGTTATATCCTGCTGACTTAGACCGTTGGTTTTCCATGTGTTGCATCATTCTATGTTAGGGTGAAACATGTTATACATTCTGTTACTGATCATTTTCAGCCTTTGGAAGGGACTGACCTGTGTCATTTCAAAGAGGTCAGAGGTGTATAAAATAACAGCTATACACAAGAGCCATAGTAGCCATAAAGTCTTGGCAGGGACGAAGCTATAGTACAGCTAAAGTACTAGACTTTATTGGCCGCTTCAAAAAGCTATTAACAGCTTTAAGAGATAAACCTTCAGTACTGTAGGCATGTTGAGAATATGTAAACAACTGGTAACATTTTCATTTATCAGGGCACCTACAAAATGCCTTATTTGGTGTAAAATATTTGGAGTTATATTGATAAAACATGACTTCTGACTGTTTCCTCGAAGTTAACTGTTGATGTAAGGCAAACCAAGATATACTTGTTAGTGTGGTTTTCTGCAGGCTCGTATACCTGGCACAGTTGTGAAGGTTAAATTATTGACCAGAACAATAATATGGGTCTTATTTTATGATCTGAACTGAACCCAGTCAGGCAAAAAATGAGAAGGAGTAAAGTACACTGTGGCTACAGAAAAAAAATAAAATTAAATCAACGAGACATACAATGGTCCCTAGAAAGACAGAAGAGCTTTCATGTTTATGTGACTGTTATTTCCAGATGGATATGGGGGACACTGTAGTCACACAGGTTGATTGCTCGGTCTGTCAGATGGTTCAAATCATTTGAGTGGTTTTTCTAATGGAAAAAAAGTCAAAATTCTGTTTGTCAAACAGATAATTTGAATGTGCAGGTTCCCTCCATACAATATCACTGCCAGAAATACATGTATAGATTCATTCAAAAATAATCCCACTAAATTAGAATTTATGATCCACTTGTAAGTGCCCTCAAAAAGCTTATTCAAGCCCTTCTTAAACCTAAAACATTTAAATATAATTGGCTTTATTTAAATATTTGTATTTTAAGAATATACATGCATATCTAAAGGAAATGCGGTATGGTCGTATAAAATGTATTAATTGTTTCCTCTATGAGATTCATTAACTCAAAATAAATGAGTTTGATTAAGGGGGTGCGCCATTTGCGTATGTGCAAGAGTCCATCTCTGTTTTTTCCACCGATGCTGATCGACATTTTGGAATTGTGACTCCAGCAAGGTTGTTGACTGCCGGTCCTAGTTCCATATAAGTATTTGTTTTTTGTATTAATGTAAAGTGTACCGCACTGTGAAATAACGTGCGTACCGATAACGTTGACAACGTTAAGTGGGGCTAATTTTGCTCGGCTCAGAGGAAAGTCGACGGGTAAGCTGGCTAGCTAACTTTTGGTAGCCTCTCAAAGACACACAGTGTATGTTGACTTTCTGGCTGGACTTTGTAAACCCTCTCTGCTAACGTTAGTAATATTCGTTTCTTGAAGAAATATTAACTTCATTCATTATCTATAACCGCTTATCCTGAGATACAGATCTTCAATCGCAAAGGGGGAGTGAAGGGGCAAAGGATGAAGACGGTCCTGGCAATCTGTGATTGGGTAGGCAGCATAGAACGTCCTTTGTCACTGTATTTGTGTGGTTATTGTAGAATTGTTGTCCACTAATGCTCATTTAAACACAGTGGGACACATAATTGGGAAATGGCACTTTACAGTGATTGCCCTTCCTTCATCCACACATGACATAGAACCTGTACTCCCCTCTCTGCCTCTGTCTCACCTACACTCGTCACTACTAATGAAAGAATACAGAAAGTATGCAGATGTGTTTTGTGACTTATATATAATTGACTATCCAAAAAAAACATTTTTGCAATATACACATAATACGTATTGCTGTGCATGAGTGTAAAAAAACAAATCAAAAAAAAGTTTAACAAATGTATTTCTGATGTAAACACAACTCTGGCTTGTTTAAAGTAAATAAATGTAACATTTTCTGCATTTTGTCTTAAAAAAAACAAGTGCTCTGATCTTGTATATGTTTTTCCAGTTACAGCCATCCCAAATTTTCAAAATCAGATAAATCCTTAATTTTAATCAATGTCTTGGAAGAGCAGCGTCTCTCAGAGAGAAACTGAAGAACGATCGTCATTTAACGATGACCAACTCATCTTTTGTTATTATTTTGACTGATAAAAAAAAATAAAAAATCCGCAGAAAATTTCAAATTGATGTTCAAATATGTGTAATAAAAAAAATATATAAAACATATGTACTTTTACAGTTTCTTTTCACAATATTCGGCAGAAACATAAAAGGATGTTGGTACATTTATATACAAACTTGAGCCTATTCCTTCTCATCTTCATATTTATAAGTGCAGACTGCAAATGTACAACTATCTGATCACATTAAATCACACCTTTGAGTCTATGCTCATGTAACTAGTTAAAAAATAAGGAGACATATGATGGGCTACAGATAAATAAATTCCTTTTGAAAATAATTAATTTGTGAATGAAGTCACAGCAGGGAGTCTCAACACTCCCACACAAAAAAGCAATGACCTCCATAATCGACCGTTAGGAAAAGCAGGTTCAACAGTTATATGGATGTCGTTGGGTGTGTATATGGTTTTGATGAAAATCGCAAATACATCCGATTCACTACACTGTTTATGATGGGTAAATATCCTATGGCACACCACCATCTCCACTCGCCCTCTCTAAATGTGACAGATACCCTGACATGTTTACACAAACACAAGCACGGAAACACACACACACACACACACACGAGGACACGTTTCGCACATACACCGTAATATTTTGGCATTGAAATTCAATGTTACACACAAGCAGAGATATTTAGCTCTCAGGACACACACCTGTCAGCCATAGCATTATAACCACCGACAACTCAAGTGAATAACATTGATGATCTGATCTTCATGGTGCCTGTCAGTGTGTGGATATATTCAGCAGCAAGTTAATATTGTATCCTGCAGTTTATGAGTTGGAAAAGAGAAAATTTGGACCAGCTTAAGGATAATAGGTGCCCAAAGCTCATTGATGTGTGAGGGTAACCATGCTAGCCTGTGTTGTGTGATCCCACAGAAGAGATCAATAGCAAAAACTTCTGAAAGAGTCCAGGCCAGTTCTGATAGAAAGGTGTCAGAACACATAGTGATGGCTTCGAGGGAGCTCTTCGCCTTCTGCTCCCCTGTACATCTAACTCCTATGTGTTGACAGTCTGATATCCGTTGTATATTAGTGATACTCTATTAACTTTAACCTTTCTTGCCTGGCCTGCCGCCAAAAGGTTTTACATAGACAAGTGGTTGCAGGAAACAGCTGTGGTCAGGCAGTGGTTTGGGGAGCGCTTGATTTCTTTTTCAGCAGAGCATTCTAGGCATTTTAAACTTAGATACAGCTCAATCCTGTCCATTTAATTGTGGGAGGTTAAAATGTTGATAGAGACTAAAATGTGATAATTTTGTCTATCAATGTCTATCGGAATAAATGTGAATTACTTATGATAACCCAACAGAAGTTTGTAGGTTATCTCCACATACATTTACCGAAAATGACATTTGGTTTGTTTGAAAAATTTACTTTCAAAAATCTATCAATTTGAAAAAACTCACCAAGATTGTCTTAAAACTGCAGATACTTGTCTCAATCCAGAGTCACAAAAGACAATACAGTCTTACCCTCAAAGAATCAGTCATCCCTAAGGGTAAAGTACATTATCTGAAGATTTTTTGGATGACAGACCCATTTACATTCAAAGTTATAGATCTATTTGGATATGGATGGATATGTGTGTGCATTTGGATAGCTTATGGACGTCCATCACAGGTAGGGCTTGGCATGGAGCAGCACAATATAAAGCAAATGAACCGTTGTGGAAACGTACATCAGCGTAGTTTCAGTAAAACGCAACAACGAAGAAGCATCACAAGTGCAGGACAGGATTGGGGTCTCATAGAAGGGTCAGAATATTAATATTCTCCGATTGACAAATCATCCAAAAGTACTGGCCCCTTTCGCCTCTACTGAGCAAGAACAAAAGTATCATTCAGTCAAAAAAGGGTAGAGTGCAGCACTGGTGAGGCCCGCAAGCTCTACAAGTGAGTGCAAAGCCCCGATACCACCTCCCCAACTCCACCTCTAAGTCTTAACCTTGTTCCCAATATGAAATGACCGGACACCAGGTATGAAGCCACAATAAACCCATCTTATTCCCTTAAAATGTGCAAAGTTGATTCAGCATATCAACAACACCTGTGAAGAGACTTATTGGCAGGTAAAATGCATATCTTTAAAAAAAAAACCTGTTTGCTTTCGTACTGGCTGAAGGGCCTCGACTATACTATCATCTGCTTTTTGTAAGAGAGCCGTTTCCACTGCAATGGCCAAAACTCAAACCCCTGTAGGCTGTGCGTTAGAGAGCGGTCCAATATTATCATATGATTTATGCAAAATGTGGTTCTCCATTACCTCAAGTTTTTTGGAGTAAAGGTACAAATCAACAGTCGATAAAGAACAAAAGAATCAACAGCAGAAAACATCTATCTGCGTCTGAGGAATTTCCATGATCAGTGGCACAGTTTTCACTCACAAAACTTTAATTCGTCTATTTCTAGTATGAAATGTGTGGATTTGTGTCTGCAGATTTACTCAGCTTCCTCACTGTTATTGGCACTCGTAAACAAATTTGCACAAGTTCTGCTCAAGTGTTATAACGATAAAACATTGGTATGAGGGTTTTTTTTTCCTTTACATAAGAGCAGACCATTATGGGTGCATTAGGTCTGAAAGAAGGAGCGCTTGCAGCTGCAATATGTCTCACTAATCCATCATGATCCCTAACCCCAGTGCTACACATACAAAAGATGGAGGGAGTGGGCGAGGACAACTTAAGTTCAAAAGAACAAGAGAACAAATGAGAGTAGGACAGAGAGGGGGACAAACAACCTTTCACATACTTTTGAGAGTTTGAGGTGAACATATTAGGCAGTTGAGTATTTGAGACCTGTCACAGAGCAATTAAAACAAAAAGATATCACAATCTCTGAAATAACATTGCTTTCCATCGTAGCATAACATGCTGCCAGATTGGCAGTAACAGTTATGATATCATTTTCTGAAAACAATGTTTTATGTTTCGATTTAGATGCCAGACTGTCCATAAATTTTTTTTTTAAACATTTAAGCATTTGGTTCTTAGCACTCTTTTCCGAGTGAAGAATGCCAGGAAAACTCAGCTTTAAGGCCAAGGGTGACATTACGTGACCACCTGATAAACTAATCCACCTACCCTGTTTACCTGACATTTTGTTAATAATGATGATATCAAGGGCAACGAAAACCCTTACGGGTACAGAAACTTGGGCCAACATTACAAAAACAGAAAAACAGCCCAGAGATTCACATAAAGTCTTACAGATTTACATTAGTTTTAGGATATGAGACAGCCATAAAAAAAACATGTGACTTCCTAGACCAAATCACACATTTTAAAAGAGACAATGTCAACATTTAGTCATAATGCCTTCTATTTGTGCATTGAGAGGGAACAGTTATTCCACAAAAGCCACAATACTGTTATAAAAGCTGTTGCAGAGGTGGTTACATTAGTTCATGATTAACCAAACGGTTGTGTAACAAATTGAGGTGTTTCTCTGCAGGACAATCATCAACTGTATCCGCACCACTCCATAAAGATCTAACCAATCTGGTGTACATTTGCTCCACTTTTTCTAAGACTTACTGCTCTTACTTGAACCATTTGTTAAGTCAAACTTAAAAAATTTGTGAATGGAACAATTTTGTCTCCTAATGATTTTGTACTGAACACTCAGCATTTGTCACAACAACCCATTCTCAGCTACTCACCCACATCTGTTTTTTCTGACCTCTCCGCACATTACTTTGTGATTGGTCAACCAGTATTATTCCAAGCCTTTGAGGTAAACACCCAAAGGTTTTGGCTTTTCCACCTGGAGGTTGTGTTCTCAGAAAACATTTTGAGATCACTGAAATGTCCTCTGTTAACCCAGGAAAAAAATGTTTGTCAGGGGTCAAACCACTGTTTAACACTCGTATATCTACAGCCGGCTCTAAAGCAGAGCATAAAAGATCACACAGTGGAAATACTGTATGAAAAAAGTGGTTTGGCCCCAAACAAACATTTTATCTTACCTAGCAGAGAATAAACATATACATAATATTTTAAAATGCAAACTATTGCTGCACAAAAGGTAGATTGTAACACACTGAGGGAAAGTTTAGACTTTTGTGGTTACAGACACAGTTGAATCCACTAACGTATACAACTAGGCCTACATCCTCAACAGCAAGGGTATATCCCCAAAAAAGCCTCCAAACCACTGCGTTGTACAAGCAATCCCCCTGATTCAATTTGGGTTTTTTTTAAAAAAAAAGCTCCTCCTATTGATAAAAATAGGTTATAGGTTGTAATAGGTTAGGAATGATTAGAGTAATTATATAAATTAGAAAAGATGGATCTCCTTGAGTTGATTCATATGCACCAAATTTGGACTAAATTCGACCAACAGTTAGGAAGTTACGTCCGAAAAACTTCTGTAGCTAATGCTCCCCCTAATGTTGAGAAAATACAAGCAATCCTTCCCAAAATCAATCTAGTTCTTCCTTGCACTGTGGTCTATTTAAAAATGATCCATTAAATGTTTTTGCGTAATTACGTTAACTTGAAGGATCTGTGGTGGCAGACGCAGCGATGACGAATCCTTAATATCCGCTAACTTTTTGTCACCGGTTCACTAGTAGTGCTTCCTTAAACCACTTATGTAGGGACTAACCAGTGAAGAACAGGAACACACAACAAGAACTACAGCTTTGAAGATGCTCTGACGCACCTCCCTTACCAAATCACAATTGTCTCATGTCAATGGCGCTCTGAACCTTCTGCTCGCCCATGTTTCTTGCAACCAGCATCTCACCAGCTGTTAAGAGTCATTGAAACTACATAAACAATGTTATTCCAATTTAACCTGTACTGTAATGACCATTCACTAAATATCACCCAAAATATGTACTTTCATATATGAGCGCTGACTCTTTATGGGACCCATAAAGTGTTTCATTTGTGCTTGAAGGAAATAATTATGAATAAATTATTGAAGTGTATTTCAATAAATCGAATGTCTGGCTGGACTTTAGAATTACTTATTAGTGCTTCCTCAAAAAACAACAACTTATGTTTGTATTTGCTCATTAGCTGCAGCTCTGATGCTACATCGCTAAATGAGGATAATCTTTTCATAAAAGGGCTTAAAATGAGCTTCAAATGCAATGTGTGTCGGCATTTATGTACTTAAACTGAACTATGGAAATAACTCTTTATCTCATGTTATAACCACAGGTGGGAAATAAAAAAAAAAGTACAAATACTTTGTTATGATGTCTCAAGGTAATAATGTAAATAAATAATGTAGAGATATGAGGTATCAGGACTTTACTTTTTTACTTTGAGTTGGAGGTGAGCCGATGATGGATCAGCCAGGAGGCTTAAATTATGGATCAAAAAACTTTCAAGAAAAGCCAAACAGAGCCTAAGAAAATTGCAATCGGTGCAGCTCTACTTTTTCTGACAACTTTGACTCATACTCCCCACATTTTAACAAAAAATATCTGTACTTTTCTTCTCCTTAAATTTTCATGACAGGTTCCTCAATTTCGTAGCTTATTTTTAATAATGCATGCTTTCCCATAATTAAGACCGACTTCGATCTAGATGGAAGGAACAATAGCCACAGAAAAAGATGATCCCTTGGTGTATCATCGGCGCATGTCACGCATAACAGACCGAAAAGAAAACAGACACAGAACATGAAATGTGTGTCAGTATTTGTTTCTCTCCACTTTCTTTCATAGATAGATAGATAGATAGATAGATCATTCCTACAGGGGAAATTCAGTTATTGAATTACATACATTCATAAATGATCTGCCGACTATGAAATAAAGTTCCTAGTCCATCCCAATAATATTACATTATAATTTTATTATAATCCCATATGGACAGCATAGGGGTTTAGTGGTACTGTTGCATCAGAGCAAGAGGGTTCTTGGTTCAAATGCAGACGTAGACCTGGAGCCCGTCTATGTGGAGTGTGCTTGTTCTCCCGTTTGTGTTCATGGGTTCCCTCCGGGTACTTGTGCTTCCTCCCACAATCCAAAAACATTCAAAATAGATGAATTAGTGACTTTAAACTTGTGGGTACGTGTGAATTGGTCTTTGTGTGTCGGCTGTTGGATGAACTGGCAAATACAGTGAAAGGCAACAGAAAATGAATAGATGGAGATTCATTGATATAAGTAAGTTGGTTTTGCAGAACACCAGAAAGTAGACCTATCCTTCAGATGGCTATGTCTAACCTTTATACTTTAAGATCCTGGACTTTTGTTCACTTTTACCTGAGTAAAAAAGTTGAATTGACACCATAACCAGTCCTTCATTACACATGTCTGAGTAAAGAGTGTGTGTGCCTTTGCTACCTCTGATTTTAAATGATAATTAGCTATTTGAAAAGAGATGATCATTAGATTAGAGTTATTTGCGGGCAGGGCAACCACTGATGATGAGGGACCATTCTTCTCCTGCGATGTAAACACAACAAACGTCCCACAGGCAGGCCTCCACGGAGAAGTGTTGGTGATCGTGCAGTTGTGTCGTGAGGTTGGATGGTGGTGTGGATGTTGGATTGTACTTACAGGTAGTAGGTGAAAGCACTGAGCCCGGTCGGGACGGCGGTCAGACCTCTGCCGGAGCAGTCTGCACCCCCATCTTCATCGCAGCTACATGCGGGCGAACAGACGGCCGTAGACTGCCCTTGACCGGTGGCACCGGGACGGAGAAAGCACCACAAACAAACCAGAAGAAATTCCACACGCATTTTTCTGATCGTTGGTTGGCGTAGAAAGCGATTTAAAAAAAAAAAAGGAAGGAGTCTTTTGTTTGGTGGTTGGATCTATTCCGGACGACGACTTCTCCTCTGGTGAGTCGGTAGAGGCATGAAGAGGTGAAGCCTAACAGACGTTTTCACCAAACCACACACAACATCCGAGCACCTCATATATTTCAAAAAAAAAAAAAATAAATCCCACGTTAACGTCTCTCCTGTGCTAATAACCGGACAATGTCACCAAACACGAGCAGTTCGCGCTGTTGTGAAACATTTCCAAACCCTCTGCGTGTCGTAGTCCACGAGAATAAAGTAGCAGCGCAGGCGACGAGAGGGGTAGCCTACCTTGTTTTTTTTGCGTTTTCGTTGTCCCATTAAATAACCGCAAAACCAGCCGTGTGAGTTCCCGCGTCACCGAACGCCTGGGTTGGAGGCAGTGAAACATTCCCTTCGACAATTACACGCAGTTGTTTCCCGACAGGAGCTCACCGTCAGCGTGCAGCCATTCCTCACGTTCCCCTCCTCTGCTCCTGACATCAACAGCATGCTGTAGCTCTGCAGGCACCCTACCGGACAACCTGCAGCACTGGGCCCGGCCTGTGCAGCACCCAGAACTGCACCACCAGCAGTCTGCCACACACACCACCGCGAAATAAGCCCCTCATCAGAACCGACCCAGGTAAACAAGTCCTCTCAAAGCAGCTAAAGAAGCTTTTAATGATGCGTCCACGCAATAATAACAACAACTGTTTGTCACGTGGGAAGATGCGAGGGCAGTTTAAGTGTTGTTTTCAAATGGAACCATGTGAATTTGCTTTTGTGCAATCTCTGAATAACCCAATCCTGTTTTATTATACTTTCCTTGGCTTTCATTTCTGAAGCCAGTATTGAACTTTTTAAAACTAAATCCACCCAACAATGTTATTCACCGGTCACTGTGCAGATTCAGCCCAAATAAGAATAAAAGCCCTCAGAGAGCATGTGGGTTGTTGGGAAAATGATTAAGGCCATTTTTGAATTCTGACTTTAAATCAGTGCATTTATGTTCAGTCTGTGAAATAAAGTCATAAGTCTATAAATAGTCATAATTCTGTAATTATTAAGGAATTGAGGCTTTAATCTCAGATTTATAGAATTGTGACTTTAACCCCCTAACGTCTTGCTCAACTGTTTTGTTGAGCACATTTTGAGTCACTCTTTTCTTATTGAAAAATGGGAAATAGAACGGTGACATGCCAGAGGTTTGACCCGAACCGGAATAGATTCAGCTCGTTTCATGTCACTGCAGAATGTAATGGAGTGGCTGATATGTACGAACTACAACTCTGACCATCTGGAACTTATGTTTGTCGGTTCTTTGAGGCTCGTAGACCAAGAACTGATGTCGGCGAGAACTGTTGAGCAGAGGGTGTTGCCGATTCGCTCTGTGAATATACCTGTTGCACAGAACAAGAACCAAAAGCCCATTCCTGGGCAGATGCCAGAGGTCAGGAAATAAGACATAACAAGAAATTAACTAACAATAAAGATCAGTGTTGTGTCATATAATGCAAGAGGGCTGCGTGTTGATCACAGTCACGCAGACATATCACGCCAAGCGGTTGTGGACTAACTCTTGGACAGTTGTGACATACTGTGAATTCAAGAGACGTTTTTAACTAAACAAGACTATGGGGCTGGTGAATCTACTGCAGACGGGCGATCAGCTAGTTATTGCGGTTATATCAGATGTTGACTGGGCTATTGGAATAGAGGTTAATTGTAACGATAAAAAGTTCATTATTCTAAACGTTTATAGACCCTACGATTGCCATCAAAATGAAGGTCAATATCTTAATAGACTGGCGTGGGTCATGTATTTTATTCACGACAATGCTTCCACCTGCATTTATGTTTTTGGAGATGTGAAGGCTAATACTTCGATGCCAATTCTTCATTTGCTCAACACTAAATGCAGTTCTGCTCTGATGGTGGTTTGATCCTATCTAGCAAGGTGCTTATGCCTGAACATAGCTATACGTATATCAGTTAGGCTTGGCACACAAACTTCATGGCTTGATCACTGAATACGTACCACTGATGCACATAACTGTATCGAGGACATGGTGATTTATTAACACCTGACCACTGCTGACTATATACCCCTCTCTATGCTGCTGAACGTGTGCCAAGTACCTATTGAAATTATTTCTCTGCATTTGACCCATCCCTGAGGGAGCAGTGGGTGAGCCACTGTTGTTTATTACAATCTGGGTGTGTCCGACCACAAGGCCGTCTCCATGGAATTGTCGTTTGTGTCCTCCCTCACTAAGCCCAAACGTCAAATCTACTTCAGGAATCTGAAAAACATCAACCCAGAAACCATGAGAGTCGACCTCCAGCATCTTCTTTCTGCGAGCGGCGTTTCAAGGCTTCAGGTCTCACTGTCCACAAGCTAGCCTTTCGGGAACACCAAAAGGCCTACTCAAAGTCCCTTAGAGAGGCTCGGTCACTGTTCTACTCCAACATCATCAAAACCAGGAGTTCTAATGAGTAGGCTGGAACAGTATAGTCTGACTTCAGATGACCAATTTGGATTTAAACATAAACATGGCACTGAAATTTGTATTTGCAGTTTAAAGGAGATTTTAGACAAATACAATAGGCAAAATTCCACTATTTTTAGGTGTTTTATTGATGCCTCTAAAGCCTTTGACCTGGTAAACCATGAAAAACTTTTAAAAAAGAAAATCATATCAGAAAGGGGTTCCTAGATCTCTACTTAGAATCCTGGTTTTCTGGTATGCTCATCATATGATGCAAGTTAAATGTGGAAATTCTGTATCTGATCCGCTCCACGTGAATTATGGAGTTCGACAAGGCAGAATTCTGTCACCGTTTCTTTTTCACATCTATATGGATGATCTGTCCATGCAGTTAAAGGGAGGTAATTCTTTCATTAACGACGATTTGGGGATTTTCTGTCCTTGTAGTGCTGGTTTTCTACAGTTGTTGATGACAGGCTCTCAATATTGTACATTTGACATTATATTCTATTCAAATAAGAGTAATATTATGATAGTCAGAATGAAGTATGATAGAAAATTGGTATTTCCTGATTTCTTCCTGTCTGGCATTGCCTTTATGTGATGAGGCTAAATATCTGGGACATTTACAGACAGTGTCGTAAATTATATGCACAAGCAAACATGTTGGCTCGCGAATTTAGTATGCGTTCGGTTACTGTGAAGACTTCTCTTTTTAACGCTTGTCGTACCCCGGCCCACCTGTGACGTTGCTACAGGGAGGGCAGCAGTTAGAGACTCTCAGTGGCTTATAACGACAGCATGAGGCTGCTGCTAAAAAGCCCCGAGAAGCTGCAGCGCAAGCCAAATGTTTGCAAAAGCTTGTGTTCCCACCTGCTCTGCTGTTCTACGAAATCTCATGTATCTATGTTTGTGATGGCTATCTGATTCTGATAACGCCATCATTTTAGCCTTAACCAACCCTGCTTTGAGTAGTCAGGCTCTCACCTAAAATGTGGAACGGTGGGCATTTTAGCCTATATGCAAATGTTTGTTCGTGTGGAAAGCCTTTACTTTGATTGTTTTGTCTTTTTGGTTTTGCTTTTTTTTTTTGTAAATTATTTATTTCTTTTTCTTTTGCTATGGACCCCTCCATGAGGTGTGTCCTTAATAGAGTTTTGAATTGAATTACAGGACGGAATTAAATAACTTAAAAAACAACCAAAACAAGGGTGAAATTATTTTCTGAAAACATGTTTTACCATAAGGTTGAGCTAAAGTAATTATTCTGACTATTTTCAATGAAATGAACCGGAATCATAAAATATATTTATAAGTATAGAACACTTTTTTTTAAGTTTGAAAAACAAGCTCCACCAAATAATTTGTCATGTTGTGGTTTATTAAGAGTCACTATGATATTAGATTAATAAATGTCCCAAAGAAATAAAATATGCAAATAAATCGTACTGTAGCTATATAAAATATACTATATAATAGTATAATAGATTTTTTTTCCTTTGTGTGGATATTCAAGGTTTAAGATCAGGATTCTAAGGATAAAGTGTGACTTCACTCTCAGAGTTAAACATTTCTGAGAATACAGCCTGATTTAAATCTCCAATTTCAAGAATTATAACTTTAATAGAAGAAATCTGAGAATAAAGCCAGAATTCCAGGAATCCTCTTACATGCAACCATCTTCCCACATTAAAACCTGAATAATGAGAAAAACAGTTTTCAGGATGTGAAAACCCAATCCGGAAACAATCCTTTATCAGAGAAAAATGATTGAAACGTTTTTAAAAAGATCTTATTCCATGACCCTGGAATCCAACTGACATTTGAATCACGTGTTCATATTAACGTTAGTTTTTTTATTTATCAACAAAAAACATAATTTTCCATATTGGCATACCTGAATCTTTTTTTTTTTAAAAGATTAAATTTTCTTAACTTTATAGATTCAGTTAATTTCAATGAATTTTGATTATCTGAGTCCCTTACAATACAGTGACCTACTACCCAGCATCATACCCCGCTCCATTGATATAGATTAATTTCTGGGTGATGTGTTGAACATAGAGTTGCCCATGTTTGTGGGCTGATTATCGTTTAACATTACATTGGCAATATTTTAATATTTCAGTTTCAGAATGTGAATCTTTTACAGGATCCTCCTCCCTCGGACCAAGATTGACCCTTATTCTAAATTTCATCAATATCCTTGACAGCTTATCAAGATATCTTGAAAGCAAAGAGACAGATGAGCACAAAAACATGGCTGATCACACACCCTTCAAATACTCTTGTTTGCAGAGGTAATCAGTTAATAAATTATGATGTATTACTTGAGAGTATGGATAAAGCTAATAGGTTATAATGTGGTACCTTTTGGGACCATTCATTTAGGGAATCACAGCAATTATGATATTAAATTATAATTTAATACTAATAACAATCCAATAATAAAATAGATACCAGATGTAAACAGTTGGTCCTCTGTGGTGACCCTGAAAGGGAACAGCCAAAAGAAGAACAATTTAAATGATGAAATAGGAATTTTAAATGGGACATTCCGCATATTTAATATTTTGTATTTTTAAGTATATTTTAGTGCAGACACCAATTTCAGAGTAATGTGTGTTATTTGTTCATAGTTATCGATGCATTCATGTGCTCAACCGTTAAATGTTGTTTCTGATGAAGGTGATATATACAGTGAGGTAGCTGAAGTTAGTGTAGTGGAGAAGAAGTAAAAAGTAAAATGGAAAACCTCAACATTGTACCGGAGTAAACTTTGCTTAAGGTCATGATATTTTCCAACACTGTACAGTTGCATTTAGAGACCTGAGTAGTTCAGTGTGGGGGTCGTTGGGCTCCATTTCACCCCTCTTTTCACTCTTCTATATGTATTCCACTTGTAACATGTTCCCATACAGGTGTGGGTGTGTTTATTTAATTTGAGGCAATTTGATAAATCACATCTTTATTTAAGAAATTGCACCATGTTATGCATGCATAAACGAAATTAAGAATTTAACCTATATTTTGACATAGCTCTACTAAATAAAATATGGCCAAAACAACCTAATTCTCTATTGAACATAAAATATGTTCTGAATGAATGCTGCCAATCCCTAAATAAAATTAACAATCAATTAAATGACATATAAGTACTTGAAACAACATGTACCAGCGGCTATTGGGACAGTCAGTGTTCTCGGCTTTGGGGCCTCTGGTTTCTTTCCCCAGATTTAAATCCAGTCTTGCGCATAGCTATTGTCATATTAAGACAAATACATTTTCAATTATATTCCTTATTGAACAAAATAGATACAATCTAAAGGTAAAATCAATATAATATAATGTAAGGAGTAACCAGGGATATCATTTTTTCATGGTACTTCATTTACAGTTTTGACGTTTACATATTAGCAGAGTTTTAATCCGTATTTTGCAGATTTGTACCTTGTATATAATTCAGCACTAAGCCTGGTTTAACTCTGTACCTAGAATAGCACATTGTAGAATAGCAAATACTAATAATCTCAAGTATCTAATATTTCTTATATAATAAGGACCTTTTTTTTTAAGTGTGCATGTTTTTTTTTGAACTTCAGATATAATATGAAAGGTAGATTAGTTGAATGTAGTACAGAGTAAATAGTAAACTTAGATCCACTAGGGTGTTGCATTTGTTGTCTTTAGGGTTACCCATTACCTGCCTGTCTCATGAACCCACGATGAACAGGGAAACATTCTGATGAAGGGCTTAATGAATAAACAACAACCATCCAAGACACTGGACAAGCCATGCTGAACTGAAAACTTCGACTGAATTTGTCTAAACAGTATAAAGGACATGTTTTCTGTCTTATTCAGGTAAGGGTGAAGTCACCATAAGCTTCAGAACAAATAAGTATTACTATTTACATTCATGCAATCAGGTGAAATATAGAATACTTCTACTTCTACTACTTTTCTTGCATATGATTTGAAGGTCCTGACATCATAAAGCGTCAAATATTGTATTGGGTTGGCATACCAGTAGAACTTTATATCTCCAGAGGGAGCAGGCCCTCTCCCATGCACATCCTGCTCGAACCTCGCCACATCCGGGGGCCGGGGACCGTGGACCGAGTGCTCGCTGAATCCTCTTTCTGCCGGGTCAACTATCATTGCTACCACAAAGCGGAATAAATAATAATAATTGTTATATTACATGTGACCTTTGACCTATATTTATACAAAGTCCATGCTGTTGGTGCGTGAAGTCAACCGTAGATTCTTGGATATGGGGGTAGGTCAGCTGAGGAGCGATATAGGTTGCAGCCTTTTTTTTTTTTTAACATCTTTTTAATTTTGAATGGTTAGCACATAACTTTCGATGCATACTTGAAGCATGAAATTGGACAAGAAGCCACAGTGGAAGGAAAGGAGGCAATATGTCATTGACATGATAATAATTTCTTCTTCTGCAATCATTCTCCTGTCTCATTCACTTACATTGTAGCTAACCAGTGGTGCAGTGGGAAAAGGGCAGTGAACCAAGCCACGGGGTAAACAGGGTGGAGTGAATGTTTGGTATTCCTATAGCCAGAGGCATACAGCACACCTGCACTACTTATGAGCTGAGATTGATCGCAAGCAATTCATTTTCAGAGCCAGCAGCATGGCATCAAACACGGACAGTCAAACCAATCAGTACATGCTTATTTACCGCTGTTTTGGGCGTTGACAGACATTATGTTGTACCTTTCTAACATGGCAGACGGTTTGTCAGAGTGGCTTCTACCAAGCAGGAATAAATGTCTTGGTTAGGTAGTGTAGAGTTAAGTCCTCATTATCATGTGTATTTTTTGAGCCAAACACAAGTGGACAGTTCTAGGTATGAAGTAACTCAATATGCATTTGCGGACGGCTTATGAGAAGATAAGCCCCATACCCCTTTTGTATTTGGTGTTGGTCGGATTCTCTGGTCACATTCTCTTACGAGTGAATGTATCCCTCTTCAAGACCCGAGAACTTTCCTGGAGTCTTTTTTAAGTACACAGGAGATATGCTGTCTAATTTTCATTGGGTTCAATGTGATGCCAATTAAAAGTAATTTTATGTTCAACAAATACTCTACCTTATTCAGAATTTGGCAAATGTTAATCCTTGACTTTTAATTACCTCCACCAAGGTTATAATTCTTTTGTTGGTTGGTTGGTTTGTGAAGGTGAGTGCAGTTTCTCCTTACTCAGTTTTTTTTTTTTTTGCAAGGACACAGCCACACAGCTACTGTTAGATACATCAACATGTTCTCACCTTCAGATATTTATTTGTGACCAGGAGAAGAAATCGTCCAACTTTCCTTCTCCCTGCTCGTAGCTCAACTCCTACCACCTTTTCCAGAGCCAGCAAGTGGTTCTTTCTGCTGCCTTCCCTAACCTCTGAGCTTCTGTCTTCTGCTCTCTTCCATATATTCCAAGGGAAGTGAACATCCTCCAAATAGATTGTGCAGCAATACCCCTGCAGCCAACCTCGACTGGAAATAAGCAGGTCTTCTATACTTTGTCTTTGCAGGAACAAGATGGTTTTCCTATTCAAGGCCTCTTCATATCCATTTTCCCACAGCACTGTCAGGAGAATTTATTTTGCATCTTGAAACCGTAGAACGATGTCAGACCTCAAGGATGTTTGGATGACCCGGATGAAATGTAGTTTCCTCCCCATGTCCAACCTAATTTCCCATGCCTGTGCTGTCTGCAGAAGGCCATTACTGGTCTTCTGGATGGGGTTGGCCTCCCATCGGTATGACACATTTTTCGTCTCTCCTACTCTCCTGACTGCTAGCTGGCAGTCTGCCAGTGCTGTAACGACTGTAACTGTGCCTTTCCCTCGACATAACATGCACAGCGGGTCATCCCACATCCCTAACTTATGCAGATTTTATTTTGTCGGAACAGTGTTGTATTCTGATTGGAACAGCAAAGAGAAGCAGAAAGGCACTGGTCTCTAGTGTTCTGGCCAAGTAATCCTCCTCTCTGGCTGGTTCTTTTTGTCCGATCTCCTTGTGATCCAAGTTCCATAGCCCTTGTCCCCTCAACCTTCCGCAACTAAGTGTCAAAGCTTGGCTTGGAACTTGTTTCTTGTTTCAAAGTACCTGGTGATCAGGCTGTGGGGGCGTCGGTGAAGTCAGGCAAGATGACTTTTACATTTCCTTTGGCTCTCTTTGGTCTCCCAGACCAACAACTGTGGGTCTCAAGCATCTCAAGCATCCTGCTCAGCGCTCAGTGGCTTTGAGGTATTCAACTCTAAATGTTTTTTATCCTACAGAACAAAACATCAAACAAAAAGCTTGAGTTTTCTGTAAGCAGTCACTCATAATTAATGTCTTCTGAACAATATATTTTTTGGATTGACTAATTTGTTTTATGTCAGAACTCAGCTTAACTGACAAATATATGTTTAGTGAAATAGTTTACTTGTACATACTCATTTATTGTTTGATTATGGTCCCACCGTCAATGCTAACTAGTTTAGCATGTATATAGCAATTCCGACTTTATGTTAGTATTTAGCGGACCAGGTGCTAATTATTTTTCCACATTGTTGTGAGGCAGTAGACATTCAAACTTCACCTGGAAGCCTTTATTTCTCATTTAAAGAAAGGGTTATCTGCCAGAGTGAATGCTAACATTCTGGGAGAGCAGAATAAAAGGACAAAATTTAACGGCAGCCACAGGCTGTTCCCATTGGTCCACAGGTCTGTGTGCTGATAGGGAAGGAAGCTTCTGTGTGGGGAAAAAAATAAAGGCGTATCTTAAAAACGACGATATATACCGATATTTTGACTTTCCATAGATTGGATTGGATCGTTGTTCAACTAACCGATATACCGAACCAGATCGATGAATTCTTACATCCCTAGAGAACAGATACTCTGTATGTTACAGCAATTCTAAAACTAATACAGAAAAATTACAGCAATTATTTAATATCCAAGCAAATGCGAAAAAAGTTCTCAGAAATGCTTGAGATCTTTGTAAGTGAGACAGGTAGCGAAAGATCAAAAACAAAATTATTCAGACCTCAGTTTACCTAAAACTTGAGTCCAAGTTCTGTTTATTCTACATTGCCAGACGTTGTAAAATAATTATATAACCATACACAGAAGTATAGAAGTTGGTACCATCCATAAGCTTCATCAAAAAGTTTCCTGAAACATCTAAAGCTTTGAAGTCTGGAATTGTTCTTATATTTGTCATGACTTTGTGTTTATGTAGTATATTATTATTATAAGTTCCGTCTTTTTGATCTGTGTTCCTTTTCCCTCTCTGTGTCTGTCCTGTGATTCTCTTTTCCTCTTGTGTGATTGTTCATTATGTCCCCCTGTGTTTCCCCTCCAGCTGTGTCTCGTTAAATCAATGTATATAGTCATTCCTCACTTTTCCTTGGTGGCCAGTTCGTTGTGATGTTCCCCCCGTGTCATCACTCGTCCCAGCCTTCGCCAAGTGTTTTGTCGAATGTAAGTGAATCCTGGAGTTTTGTTATTCCTTTTTGATCCCCTGCTTTTTTCCTCGTGACTTATTTTTGGGTTTACATTAAATATTTTTACTGCACCTGGTCTGCCCCGCAGTCTTTTCTCTGTGCCTGGGTCTCGGCCCAACCCTGGCTCAGGGATTTTTTGCCTGATTGGCTAAAAACCTTTGTGGAGAACCCAGATGTTCTGCCAGCATTTTCCCGGCCCGGCCTGTTGGTTCTCCGCCTGCTCTAGCCACTGTGTTGGCTAGCCACCAGCCGGCTAGTCCTCTGTCTCCTGCGGCTCCTAAGCCCGCTAGTCTCCTACCTGCTGACCCTCAGCCACCAGAGGGAGCCGGTAGTGTTCCTGAGGTTGGTGACCTGGACTCTCTTTTTCGGGGAAACCGGCTGGCAATAAGACCGGTCCCCAAAAGGAAGCGAAGCCGGCGCCGAGCATCACCGCCATCCAGCTCTTCATCCTCACCGCTGCCCAGCTCTTCATCCTCACTGCTGCCCAGCTCTTCGTCCTCACCGCTGCCCAGGGCCGTGGAGGACCCGCCTGGACCTCTTGTGAACGGCCCGGGTGGACCTCTTGTGCCTGGCCCGGCTGGACCTCCATTGCCCAGCCCAGCGGGACCTCCGGTGTATTCGGCCCTCAAATCTCCAGAGTCTACGCCCCCTAATGTCCCTGAACCCGTGACTCCCGTTCCTGGTGCTCCCGTGACTCCCGTTCCTAGTGCTCCCGTGACTCCTCCCAAGACTCTGCTACCCGGTCTCCCGTGACTCCTCTACTGACTCCTCTACCCAATCTCCCCTTGACCCCTTGATCCCCACTACCCAATTCCCAGGTCCCGACACTCTGGTCTCCAGTTCCCCAGGTCCCGACTCACTGGTCAAATACAAACAATAATAACAATAATACACTTAATTTATAACGCACTTTACATTTGGATCAAATCTCAAAATGCTAACATAATGGTATTTTAAGAATACCAATAATAACTCCTTATATTTATTGCGTAATGTATTTTTCTTCTGTGAAACAAACTAGTGGTCAAAGTTCACTACAGCCATGTTTAAATGGACAAACTCCATGCCTCAAATCATTTTTACAATTTTATATGCTAAGGGTGTTTGTCTGAGGAAGTGGATTAATTTGTCTTGGCTTTGAAGCCAACATGCCCACAAGCACCAATCCAGACCAACTAGTAGTTAATAAGTTCTCCAATTAGAGATTCATATGAACAGCTTGTATAATTTCTGCACACAGGTATGACAGAAGTACATATTAATTATTTAGTAGTTTTGTTTTTTTCTTAACTGTTGTGGGTGTGTCTGAACTCTTCTGAAGGGAAACACTACCCCACAGTGGCTAGACTTTCTCAGTGCTCCAAACAACTTTCCATCCAGACTCAACGACCATGAATTGGGCCTTTTGTCTCCATAAAAGAAAAGAAAAAATTATTAGAACCGTATAAAATCCAAATTTAACTTATGTATATACTACATACAGTAAGTTAATAGAACAATGACAGCAGTAGTAAGTAAGTTGGTAAATATACTCAACTACTTTACAATATTCAGGTATTTGTACATGACTTCATAGCATCAATTTCTACTTTGACTCTCCGTTTCTAAAGAAAATGTTGTTTTTATCATTCTTACTTTATTGACTTTTGACATCTTTGTCTTAGTTTGGAGAAAATTTTAGATTAATCTCTTATATATTTTTAGCCCACCTAAACCACGCTACGACATTTTGCCATTGAAGCCGAAAAATCAATATTCACATATTAATTCTGCTGATGAAATGTATTTTAGGACAGCACAGCGTCCTCAAGGTTCAGGGATGAAATCCATCTCTAGCCTTAGAAACCTTTCACTGTAGAGTTTGGGTCATCTCCTCATGTTTGTGTGGGTAATATAGGTGAAATGGTGAATCTAAATCACCTGCAAGCATGAATGGTCGTCCGTCTCTATGCGTTGGCACTGTGATAAAATCCCTACTTATACAGGGTTTACATGCCTCTCGCCACGCGTCAGCAGGGTCCAGCTTCCAGCGCCACCAAACCACTGAGCAGGATAATAAGTTACGAAAAATGGACGGATGGACGGGGTGTAATTTAAGAGGTGACTCACTAACTGTGACATCTCCACAGAGACTTATCAACTAACTCAGCTGGTCAGAACATTTCAGTTTTTTTATGATTTATGTTTTAAGCATTGTTTGCAAACAAAGCAGGTGGCTGTATCAGCCCAAAAAACAATAACAAAACATTTGGCACTGTTTACTTCAAACGAAACAGCAAGCAGACAACATTAGCGATTAGCTTATGAAGATAGTTTAGCTGTAGAAGATAAAGAGTTAGATATTTCTCTCAGGATAAGACCTTAATTGATGGATGTATGAGCAAAGTGTTGGTTAAGTGTTTTATTAAAAAAACAGCAGGTTTGAGACAGATTTTAGGTTGTACAAACACATGCAATGGAGTATGTACAGCATGAAATCAGAGAAATAATTACTAAAATAAAATAGTTAAGTTTTCACCTGTGGCAAACTGACACACAGTCAGTACAAGTACAAAGCTGGTTTCTGACTGATGTTGTATTTTCCTTCCAAGGATCATATTCCGTCAGTATCGTATTATGTATTATATCCATTTTTACATCCATGGGTAAAATGAGGTGTGGTTCGACACATAGTTTTGTATGTATATATATATATATATATATATATATATATATAATCTTGAATTTGATTCCATTACTGCAATTCAGAGGTGTGCTGGTTGAGATCATTGCTGCTCAAGTTGAGCTTGAGCTTCCACTCACACTAACTCAGACCTGACTGATGACCCGACCGTCTTCTTCAGAATTTCTTCCCCAATAATGGCAAGTCTTCCTGGTCCTGAAGCAGGATAACTTGCCATAGCTTAGCATTTCCACAACATTACACTGACAAGTCCATGCTTGACCCGAATTCATCTTTTTTATGGAATGCAGTGTTTGGTTTACACCAGATAAAGTGGACCCCTAGTTTCCGAAAAACTCAAGATTTGACGCATCCGTCCATCAAATATTTTCCGAAAAGCTTTGAGGAGCATCATTATGTGGCGTGGCAAAATTTAGATGAGCCTTCATTTTATTCTGGGTTAGCAGTGGCTTTTACCTCGCCACTCTGCGATGGATTCAGTTTTTGCCCTTTATTGAGGTGATATAAACCTGACAGTCCTTGTTTCCTTTGGATCTCTTATGACTTCCTCGAAGAGTCTTAATCATGGTAATTTTGGTAGTTTCTTGGAAAGGTAGCCATTTGGGAAGGTTCACTATTGCTCTCCCTTTGTAGATCAAGGGTCTCTCTGTGGAGTTGTACAGTCTAGAGTCTTAGTTCCCAGACTGATGTATTTCAATCACCTTCTTCCTCATCTCTTCTATTATTTCTTCTAATTTTGGCGAGACATGTGAGTCAACTTTGCACCTCTGAAAATGTTCTATTTAAGTGATGATTTCTGGGTGTGTCTTATCATATTAATGCTGTTTTGAAAGTTTTTGGTGAGTTGTGATTTTTTTTTTACATCCATATATAATGAAAGGATTTTTGGGCAGTGGTTAATGTTTGTGGGATTTTTTATTTTTTCTTGTTTATTAAGAGAATTGTTTCCATGGCACCAGTTAAAGAGACCCGAAAGCTGTCTTGTATTTGGTGATATTTTTGATTTTAACACATAATGTATCTTTGCAGACAAAGCTGTGGGAATGGAGAGATCCTGCAGGTGGAAAGTGGACCCTGAACGTATATATGACCATTTGGAGGTGCAGAAGTACACAGAGTGTTCATGAGCATCAAATCCTGTACGTGTGTTAGGATATTTAAATAATTAATGTAGTCAAGCTGCTGTGTTTTGGCACAGGTGGCTGTAATGCTCTCTTTTGCTTCTGTTGTATCGCTTAGAATAAGCTTATGAATATTTTCCTCTTAAACATTATTTCACTTACCCTCAAATGATCCCTTTTCCTGACTTAGCCCACCTGGTCCGCTGACTGCAATCAACACTTACTCTTTGGCCTATACATAAGAATTCTCAGCAGCCCTCCTACTCCTCATCAGTGAAACATTTGCTCACATGCATGTGACACGGGATTGGGAGATGGTACAGACAGACAGCCTATTCCTGACTTCCAAAATAGAAATCTGAAAAGTGTAAGCTTGGCGGAGACACTGGTGATAAACATGGCTTTTGCTCTTTCCCCACTATCAGGCCCACGTTCCACCTTTCAACCTTCTGACACAGTGTGCCACAGTATGTTTCACAAACATCAAGTCCCTCCAAATGCTTTCATACAATACAGACAATTCTTTCATACAGCTCTGACTCTCTGTTCATGAACGAGACAACCTTGGCTGTCAAAGGGGCTTCTTCATCTACTGAGGGTGAGGTGGTCTTACATGCCCTGTTATGCAAGTGTACAGATGATACATAACTGCACTGTAAACTGTGAAATTTGACATTCATTATCACTATTTTTCTCTTCTACGCTGATTCTCTGATGCTCATGAAAAATATGATGCTAAGTATAAAACAGAAATGATCAAGTAAGGGATAGTGTGACCGTAACATCTGTCTGTCCTCAGAGGATTGGACACAATGAGGAGCTTCTTGGTGAACAGTTTTGGAAGTCTATTGCTAATCTGATGACCATACCTGACACAAATGAAGATTATCTAATGCAAGTTGATCATAAAAGCGGACGTATATCAAGTCTACATTGGTTTTCCACGGTAATGAAGCACTGCTTCGTGTTGTTCAGACAGTATTATATAAATAACCCCTTTGAACATTGCTGAGCTGTTGAGCCAGTGAAAGTGGTCTTTATGTAAAACACGGTCGCAACCATTCAGATCTCAATGTGATGCTGCTGCTCAGATTTTGAGCCACAAACAAGAGCCAGTGCATTTAATATAACCTGTGGTGATGGAATTAAGTGGGAACTGGATCAGGTTGTACCGACTCAAATAGATGAGGCTTGCAGATATGGTGACCCAGAAATATTAACTATTAAGGCCTACAGCTAACATTCTTATATTAAAGGTTACTCATGGATATAATTCCTTAGCAGCAATGGAGGGCAAATTGCTCTAAAGCAGCATTTAATCTTAAGGCCTAAAGCTACCACTCTCATTAGAAGTACTCATGAATATTATGTCTTAAAGGGAACCCTTACTATAAAGACATTAAGGCATCATTATGCCATAAATGTTTTTTTTTCATAATGATAAGCGGTGTTAAGAACACACAAAATTCTGTCATTACTTTCTAAATCCTCAAAGTTTAACATATATTTGACCTACGCAGTTCGCCATTACTTAAAGGGTGCATTGCATTATGGGTTGTTGACCTAGAATAGCTGATGTTGCGCTGAGCCGCTATAGTTGGTTACTGTTCTCCTATAATTGGTGAGAGAAAAATCCATCAAATGCTGCAATGAGCTGCTTTTGGATGTACTTTCCAGTTTGAAGGGCAATATGGGAAGTGATGTAAGTCTTCACAGCTTTCTCAGAGACATGAAGAGGAAAAAACAGTGGGAAGACACCTGTGGACGTACACAACTTCCATAGGACCTTTGTCTGTGTTCGCGTCACCTCTCTCCTGATGCATTTGAAGCATTTACTCGACCACATCTACTTGAAGAGCTTACGGGTCACGGAGGTTATAAACAAAGGCTCAAACGAGATGTTGTGCCTACAATATTTCCACACAAGGAGACTAAACGCAACCGAGAAGAGAGTGACAACCGCTGAGACACTGGTGATAAACATGGCTTTTGCTCTTTCCCCACTATCAGGCCCACGTTCCACCTTTCAACCTTCTGACACAGTGTGCCACAGTATGTTTCACAAACATCAAGTCCCTCCAAATGCTTTCATACAATACAGACAATTCTTTCATACAGCTCTGACTCTCTGTTCATGAACGAGACAACCTTG
>VRLP01004316.1:0-50759 GCA_009660295.1 Lophius piscatorius | reverse complement strand
AGACGTCCTGGAGACAAAGTCAGAGAGGACAGACTGAGATGGTTCTGACCCGTGAAGAGGAGGGATAGTGGATCTACTGGTAGGAGGATGCTGGAGATGGAGCTGCAGGCAGGAGAAGAAGGGGAGGAGCAAAGAGGAGGTTTCTGGATGTGGGGAGAGAGGACATGCAGTTGGTTGGTGAGACAGAGGACAGGGATGGAGACGGGTGATCTGTGGAGGAGAAGGGAACAGACCACAGAAGAAGAAGAACAGGTGATGCTAATAAGCTCCTCCCTCTGGGCGTGTCAGGATGTTGAATCAGGTGTTCAGATATTTTGAGTAAAGAACCTGAAACGTCTCGTTCTTCTCTAATCAAGGACGTCCACAGATTCGCTTTTGCTGGAATGTAGTTGCTTGTTGGCAAATATCGCTGCTGATGTTTGATCTCCTCATTAAAGGTGCAGTCCGTCAAATCTAGCCTGTCAATGTGAATAAAGGGAAAATCCTTTTCATATCCGTGTTTTCATCGGTATCTAATCAGGTCCAGGATTAAGAATTGTTTTTCACGTCAGATGGAAAGAGTCCTCAAACTTCCCGGGGGGCGGAGCCTCATCCGTGTTTGGACCGTCGCCAGGAGAGGAGTTTTCAGGTTTTAGTTTGAAGTGGCAGAAAGACGACAAAGAAACGCTTCACCTCTGAGAACCGATGAAGGAGAAGATGATGAAGAAGTTTTGTGTTTTGATTGTTTGACTGTCACGTAGGACAAGAAAGTGAAGGTCGTCCATCAAATGTGTGTCTGAAAATAAAAGTGCTGCTTTTGTGGGTCTCGGTCCCTTCTGGCCTCCCTGGTTCTGAACCCGTCTCCTGGTCCTCAGGTCCTGGAGGCCTGGAAGAACCTGCTGGAGGCGGCGGAGGGTCGGCGGGTGAAGCTGGTCGACACCGGAGACAAGTTCCGCTTCTTCAGCATGGTGCGCGACCTGATGCTGTGGATGGAGGACGTGATCCGGTTGATCGAGGCCCAGGAGAACCCCAGGTTCTGCTCTGACTCAAACTAAAGTTCTGGAGTTCTGGAGCGTGAAGTATTTCCTCTGACAGTTCCTGCTGGTTTTCAGGGACGTGTCCTCGGTGGAGCTGCTGATGAACAACCACCAAGGCATCAAGGCGGAGATCGACGCCCGCAACGACAGCTTCACCGCCTGCATCGAGCTCGGGAAGGCTCTGCTGGCCCGGAAACACTACGCCTCAGAGGAGGTGCAGTTGTTAGCTTCTGTAGCTATGCTAGCTGCTCTAGAATGTCCCAGCTCTTCTTCTGGAGGAATCTAGTTCAGCTGTTAGCTTCTGTAGCTATGCTAGCTGTTGTACAATGTCCCAGGTCTTCTTCTGGAACCAAGACACAGGAGACAAGTTCCGCTTATTCTGTTAGCAGTAGCTAACAGCCTAGCTGTGAATGCTAATATTAGCTATTGCAAATGAAGATAGCTGACATTAAGTATTGTTGGCAATTCTTAGCATTGCTAGCTGACATTTTCTATTTTTAGCAATGCTAATTGACATTAACTATTGTGGTCAATGCTAAATTAAATTAGCTATTGTTAGCAATGTTAGCTGACATTAGCTATTGCTAGTGACGATAGCTGATGAGGCAAATGTTAGCTGTCAGAGCTGAAACAAAGCCTTGGTGGATAGAATTTTGATTGACGCTCCAGATTCTGGTTCCTCTCGGATGGCGAGATGTTCAGAGACCGCCGCCGCCGTCGTACCGCCTTAAAACCTCTCCTGATATAAACATCATCTAAGTTAGTTTTGAGAAGGTCACAAACTCGCCACTAACCAGCTTCTCCCCCCAGATTAAAGAGAAGCTGCTACAGTTGACGGACAAGAGGAAAGACATGATCGATAAGTGGGAGGACAGATGGGAGTGGCTTAGATTGGGTAAGGCGTCCTCTACATCAGAGTCCCGGTTCTTGTCCGTCGTCATTGGCTGAACGGTTCTGGTTTCCCGTGTGTCTGCAGTCCTGGAGGTCCATCAGTTCTCCAGGGACGCGGGTGTGGCCGAGTCCTGGCTACTGGGTCAGGAGCCGTACCTGTCCAGCAGGGACATCGGTCAGAACGTGGACGACGTGGAGAAGCTCATCAAACGTCACGAGGCCTTCGAGAAGTCGGCCGCCACCTGGGAGGAACGCTTCTCCGCTCTGGAGAGGTTGACCACGGTGAGACGCAGGAACTTCCTCTCTCTGGTCTGATGGTAGACCTTCAGGAGCAGAGGAGGACGTCCATTCATGACCATGTCCTCTGTCTCTGTCTCTGTCCAGATGGAGTTGTTGGAAGTGAGAAGAGCGCAAGAGGAAGAAGAGAAGAAGAGGAGACTGCCGCCCGCCGAGGCTCAACCAGCTGATGCTGCATCCCAGCTCAGGTCAGTCCAGGTTCACGCAGGGAAACAGTCCAGGTTCACGCAGGGAAACAGTCCAGGTTCACGCAGGGAAACAGTCCAGGTTCACGCAGGGAAACAGTCCAGGTTCACACAGTGAAACAGTCCAGGTTCACGTATTTCGTGTCTCCACACGGAGCTCAGTGTGAGGAAGTAGTGGATGGATTTGGGAAAAGGTCTGTTACTAATTTCCAACACCAGGGGGAACTTTGTCTCCTTAATGTCTCACCTGTTGGTCTGATCTAGTCCAAATCTGGTTCCGAAGAACGGACTGGAGATCCGGGTCATGTTTTACTTTAGTGGTTCTTATTTGAAAATGGACTGAACGCGTGTGTGTGTGTTTACGTGTGTGTGTGTGTGTGTGTGTGTGTGTTTACAGGGACGGGGAGCCGCTGCCTCAGAACGGCCTGCTGTCCGATCAGGAGACGCCCAGGGTTAGTCACCGGTCACCCGCCTACCAGAAATACAGCAGCGTCCTGCAGAACCGCAGAACCGCCGCCCCCTGACACACACACACACACACACACACACACACACACAGACTGTGTTAGACATCTCAGGAGAAGCTCCTCTCTGAAGAAGTTCTGAGATCTTATGTTCACGTCAGACCATCCGCCTTTCTAGAACCTGCTTCTTTCAGCCAGCTCAGATGATGATGATGATGGGTTCCTCGTCACATGAGCCATATAAACACAGAGTTTGAGAAGAAGATCCAAACGGACCCGGTTTGGTTTTCCTCTTCATGACGTAGAAGCAGAGAAGATCATCTCCTGAACCCAAAGACAGAATTCTGTTTGTCATTTAAATGTTTGAGTGTGTGTGTGACTGGACCCACTAACACACACACACACACACACACACACACGCACACACACACACACACATACACACTCACATACACACACTAACACACACACTCACACACATACATACACACACATACACACACACACACATACACGCACTCACACACACACACACACATATACACATACACACACATACACACACTCACATACACACACATACACACACTCACATACACACACATACACACACACTCATATACACACACACACATATATATACACTAACACACACACTCACACACATACATACACACACACACATATACACACACCAGATGGAGCTCTATCCATTCCTCCCTTCATTCGTTCTCCTCCTCCATCTTCCCTTTGTTTCCTTCAGGTGCCCCTCCCCCCTCAGGGGCCCCTCCCCCCTCAGGTGCTAGTGTTCCTGCTGATTTGCGTACTCTTGTTTAAAGTGTACGGCGGTGGAGTGTAAAGTTTAAAACAGACGTGAGGGTTTGTTGAGTGTAGAATCCAGAGTCGTCGGCGTATCGAGATTCTCATGAAAGAACACGACGGATAAAACCAGCAAACGCCGGAATGCTGCGTTCTCTTTAAACTCAGGAATATCTTATCCCTGAAATAAAGGATTTAGGCTGGATTAAGATCGACTGGATTTATTTATTAATGTGGAAAGAAAATACTACATTTACAAAAGTACTCACAAAAACTACCATTTTCATTCTTTAGTTATTAGAATAAGAAAGTTATTTGTAACTTCCCTAACTGGAGGCTTTAGTTTCTTCACTGATGTAGTCAGAGTCGCAGCGTAACGAGATTCTCGTTCATTAACTCGGATACAAAATGTGTTTTCATCAAAGTAACGCCTGAATACTGAGGTATTCCAGTAAAAACACGTGTACTGTCCTGAAGGAAGTATAAGTATATGTACTGCTGTCTTTACCTTTTTCCACTGATCACCAGCATTAATCACATATTTGTTCATTATTTTACACTTTAAAGTTTGAACTTTGACCCGCCTCGGTTTTATAATCACAACGATTGACTGATGACATCATCACTTCATATTCTAAACTCTTAAAAACATTTAACTTTAACACTTTAAAAATCAGTTCAGTAGGAAATGATGTCATAATTATTACCACTATAATTCAAACAGGAAGTAAAGTCACTCTTCTTCTACTCTTTTAATGGGATTCACTTCTTCTTCTTACTAAAATCACATTTAATGAACGATTTAACTTTGATCTGAAGTTTAAGTTTAAATATTCGTGTTTAATTTAACTTCACAGAAAAATAAACTTCATGTCGAATAAATACTGACATCATCCACCATCGTGTGTGTTTGTGTGTGTGTGTTTATGTTTGTGTGTGTGTTTGTTAGTGTGTGTGTGTGTTTATGTTTGTGTGTGTGTTTGTTAGTTTGTGTGTGTGTCTGTTTGTGTGTTTGTTAGTTTGTGTGTGTTTGTTTGTGTGTGTGTTTGTTTGTGTGTGTTTGTTTGTGTGTGTGTTTGTTTGTGTGTGTGTTTGTTAGTTTGTGTGTGTGTGTGTGTGTTTGTTAGTTTGTGTGTGTGTGTGTGTTTCTGTGTGTGTTTGTTAGTTTGTGTGTGTGTGTTTGTTAGTTTGTGTGTGTGTGTTTCTGTGTGTGTTTGTTAGTTTGTGTGTGTGTTTGTTAGTTTGTGTGTGTGTTTGTTAGTTTGTGTGTATGTTAATGTGTGTGTGTGTGTCTGTATGTTTCTGTGTGTGTATGTTTCTGTGTGTGTGTGTGTTTCTGTGTGTGTTTGTTAGTTTGTGTGTGTGTGTTTGTTAGTTTGTGTGTGTGTGTTTCTGTGTGTGTTTGTTAGTTTGTGTGTATGTTAGTGTGTGTTTGTGTGTGTTCACATAATGGTTTTATTATTAGTTTGTTTTCTTCTTCTGTTGTTCCCTGACTAACACATGTTCCCAATAAACTCAGTGAGAACCCAGTCATGTCTCCTCCATCTCCTCCATCTTCTCCTCCATCTTCTCCTCCATCTCCTCCATCTTCTCCTCCATCTTCTCCTCCATCTCCTCCATCTTCTCCTCCATCTCCTCTTCAGGTGTTTCTGCTGCATGCTCTCACAGCATCTCCTACCTCTCCATCGTTGGTGTTCTCCTTCTCCACCCAGGGTCTGGTTGCTGCTGACCTTCACCTATTTTGTGCTGCGGTTTTCTTTCCCCGACAGAAAAGTACAAATAACTCAGATTTATCAGAACCAAACAACCAAAGTAGAAAGATGTGAAAGTTCAGGAGCTGCAGGTGTGAGAGGGAGGCTGGCCCCGCCCACACAGGAAATGATGGTTGACCAATCACACGCTACCATACATAAATATTGTTTTGCTCTTATTTACAAGTGAGTTGATCATTTAAAGTCAATAAACATGTGAGGAGCCTCCAAAGACCCCCGAGAACCGGCCCGAGGTTTGAGAATCTCTGAGCGGACTGGACCTCCAGGAGTCGTTGGATTCTGTCCGACCGTCGTTGAGCCCACTAAAAGTTTTGGATCGGTTTAGCTCAGAAATGAAAGCTCCCAGAACCGGTCCAGCTCCTGCAGACCTCGGGTTAATGATGCCAGGATTTGGACCAGCCTCTCAATGAGAGGATCCGGCGTGGGTCCGGTCCGGAGGAGCCCGGTACCGGGGTAAAAAGCCTCTGGTTGCAGTGGGTGTGGTGTGGAAAGAATCTCATAATCCTCCACTCACCTGTAACCTCCTCAAACAATCTGACCTCATTGTTTGACATTTCTGTCTCCTTCTTCCCTCTGATGGTTCTGATTGAGGTGGAGTGGATCTCGCATGAACTAAAACCTGGAAGCAGTGCATGATGGGACTGGGTTTTCTCTGAGTGCTCTATATTAATCCGGAAGTATTAATCAAACACTTCAGAAGGCTGTAGAACGTCTAGAGGGTTCGGAGAGTTCTAGAGGGCTTGGAGGGTTCTAGAGGGCTTGGAGGGTTCTAGAGGGTTCGGAGAGTTCTAGAGGGCTTGGAGAATTCCTTCAGTCCAGCGCCGCTTTGGTTCTGATCTGCATGCCGCCGCTCTGACTCTTCTGATTGACAGCTTTCATGTCAGACACAGATCTCATTGAATCAGAGGTTCCTCCCCCGTCGTCTGACTCCGCCTCTCATCTCTCTTTCCAGGACGATGCTGAAGAGGGCGAGGCGGTGAACGGTGAGGCGGAGCCCAGCCCCACAGGGTCTCCCGGAGCAATTCGCAAGGGTACGGCCAGCCAGGCGGCGACCCTGCCCGCCAAGACCCGGCAGGACCCGCCCACGTCCCAGCTGGAGGGCTTCTTGCACCGCAAGCACGAGTGGGAGGGGCATAACAAGAAGGCTTCCAGCAGGTAGGGGCCTTCGGGTGATGCGGCGGCGTTGGGCGGCGTTGGGCGTTTCTGAACGACGTGCTTCTCTGCAGGTCGTGGCACCACGTGTTCTGTGTGATCAACCAGCAGGAAATGGGTTTCTACAAGGACCAGAAGAGCGCCGGCCAGGGGGTTCCGTACCACAGCGAGATCCCGGTCGGCCTGAAGGACGCCGTCTGCGAGGTGGCGCTGGACTACAAGAAGAAGAAACACGTCTTCAAGCTCAGGTGAGGGTCTCCGCCCCGACGGCACCGGTCAGAACATGATGAGAAAAGTTCTGGAAGGATCTGAAAAACTCAGAATGAAAGAAGGGGGTTCTGGGAAGCGCTCAGAAGCGGTGTTGATCCGGTTTCTCTCGTTGTTCAGAGAGTAAATATTTTCTTCTCTGACAGAATCACCGACGGAAACGAGTTTCTGTTCCAGGCCAAAGACGAGGTGAGTAAACAACAACAAACACGCTAGTGGTGTTGTTTGTTTGTTTATTCTTGTTTGTTTAATCATTGTTTGTTTATTGTTTGTTTATCGTTGTTTGTTTATCATTGTTTGTTTATCGTTGTTTGTTTATTGTTTGTTTATCATTGTTTGTTTATCGTTGTTTGTTTATTACATTTTCTAACCAAACGTTCCACACACTAACCAATCAGCCATAGCATTATAACCACTGACAGGTTACCATGGTTACCTGTCAGTGGGTGGGGGACACACCTAGACCCCCTGAATGGGCTGCAGGTACCAGTAGGGACCAGGACCCTAGCAGAACCAGAACTAGAGGAGAATCAGTCAGGAAGGATGGGCAGAGAGAAATGGTCTGTGGCCACCACCACCAGAACCAGAACCTTTCTGGGGGGTTGTCCTGCTGTTTTCTCTCCTGTCCACCTGGTGGCGCTGTCATCAGAACCAAAGCAGTTGGAACTGATACAGTCTCCTCTGGTTCCGGACCGGACCGATCCAGAACCCATAGGTTTAACTGACTCTGGGTCAGACTGGTTCTGGTTACCTGTCCGTGGGTTTTAGTCCTCTCTCCGCTCTTCATCTCCTGCAGGAGGAGATGAACTCCTGGATCTCCACCATCTCGGCCGCGATGTCCGCTGAGAAGTCCGAAGTGACGCCCAGCAGCCACAGCACGCCGGCGCCGGCCGCACGCGCTCAGACGCTGCCAGCATCCGTCACCGTGACGCCAGGCGCCGAGTCCAGCCCGGGGAAACGGGAGAAAGACAAGGAGAAACGATTCAGTCTGTTCAGCAAGAAGAAGTAGAGCCTCCTCTTCTTCCTCCTTCCTCCCTGTTTTCTGTCCGCGGTCCTCGTCGATCCGCCTCTGATCAAACATCTGAGGATTTACAGATTTTAGATTTATCGTGTAATCTTAAATTACTTAAACGAATAACCCCAAACAGCCACTCCTCCTCCTCCTCCTCCTCTTCCTCTCAGAGCGTGACTCCAGCACGCTAGCTCCGAGCCAGAACTTTCCACTCTGTGCCTACCAACCGTCCCGTCGGGCATAGAGCGGCGCAACGCATCAACGCCGATAACGAGCAGGAACCGGATCGAAGGAAAATAACGTTCCCGCCGTTTTTGTCATTTCCTTCCTGCTCCTCTGCTGGTTTTGGACCGGACCTGTCGGCTGGAGTCCGTCCTCGGGTCGGGTCCGTTTGCGAGGAGAACCTCCGGTTTCCTACAACAACGTAGTGAAACACAAAACTCTTTTTTGCAAAAAAAAAGAATAGAAAAGAAAGGTAAAGTAAGGTTTTGGCGGTGCTGTCTAATACCTGGGAGCGTGTCTCTTGACTGTCTGTAAAAGTTGTGAATAACAAACTGTTAAAATAATAAAGCTGTCTTCTAATTTCACATATTGTTATTGTACTAATAAGAGCGTAATTAGACTTTCTCTAACGATTCACTTCGACATAACTGAATGAGCTATCCATGCTAACTGAGATTCAAGCTAACTGAATGAGCTATCCATGCTACCTGAGAACAATGCTAACTGAGATCGATGCTAAATGAAGGAGCGATTAATGCTGAGATCAATACTAAATGGAGCGATTGATGCTAACTGACATTGATGCTAACTGTGAACAATGCTAAATGAAGGAGCGATCGATTATAACTGACATTGATGCTAACTGAGATCAATGCTAAATGAAGGAGCGATCGATGCTAACTCACATTGATGCTAACTGAGATCGATGCTAACAAAGACCAGTCAGAATGTTTGTTCACTCAAACTTTAATTTTTTCTACTTTTGTGAATATTCTGCTCTATTTTGTTTTTTCTTTCCTCCTTGTTTGTATTTTCTGTTCCTCGTCTACGATTTATTTAGTCCAACAAATATGGAGGCGTAGATGTGCTATCAAAATAAAATTTACTTAACGATTTGCTGTTGAGTTGGTTCTATAGAAGCTTTAGCTGGACGTGAGTGAGCTTGTGGGCTTTGTTATTTAATGACCTCGCAGTGAAATTAGTTCCTCCTACGGAAGATCATTAACGCCAACATCTCAGGAGAAAGTAGTTCTTTAGTCAACATTTCATACCAAAACCTGTTGATTTGACATTTGAAAATTGGTATTTATAGAAACAATATCTCATAAACGATTAGATCAGAGCCTGAAAAAAGAGAAATCTGAAAATAATGTGCAATTATCTTTAAAAATTAGACATTTTATTTAAATTAAGAGAAAAGAAAATCACAATTTTGGATTTGAAATAATGATGAAATATCTAAAAAAAAGAATTGGAACAAAACCCACAAACTTTTTTTTTTTCTCATTTATCTAAAAATAATGAGAAACCGTCATAATGATAAAAAAACAAAAAAACGTAATTATGATTGTTTTTGGGGAAAGATCTTTAACCACAAAGTTTAACAGCATTTTATTTTTTAAAAAAGCTACAATTTGACCACATCTTAAATTCAAATAACGAGGCGGTTCAAAATGTATAGAAAAGGAATTCTCATAATTAAAAGCAAAAGATCTTTTAAAAAATAACTAAACATTTTCAAAAATAAGTAATATTCTAAAATGAATATGTAACTTAAAGAGAAATTGTGGATAATTCATAGGAACTTATTATCTTTGTTTATTATAATGAAGAGAAATAAGTTCCTGGGAATGTAAAACTATTGAAAAATGATGATGAAAGATCTGGAAACCATCTGAGATGATCTCATAATAACGAGCTCGTCTGGAGGAATGTCTTCAGTCTTTATTAAAACCCGAACAATTCTGAGAAAAGGGGACTTGAACTCAACCTGAACCATAAATTGGAAACTTTACTATAATTTTGTCACTAATGACCTTCCGTACATCACCAGGAACACAGGAAACAAAGAGTGGGTGTGTTTTGAGGTGGGCGTGTTTTTCTGCTCACGCCTGGTGATGGCGTTGGTGGAATTTCACTGGGGGGTACTTCCTGTTTTTATTTTTTAAATAAAGTGTACATTCCTCTGTAACCATAGTAACGAGATATTTCTGCATATTACACAATCACAGATGCCAGAGTGTGGGGTGGGCGTGGTCAGGTGGGAGTGGGCGTGGTTTGTTGTGAGGGGACCGGGGGTCACTGATAGTTGGATCTGCAGCCTTTAGATTTCTCCAGTCTGTTAAATATGAGCAAAGCCATTAAAACGCTTTAAAATGAAGCCGCCTGACTCCGCCTCTTTTCTCATCGGAGGTCCTCAGGACGATCATCTCCTCCTCCATTAAGTCCAGCTTTCTGGAAACGAAGGTAAGAAATGGCTTCAAGAATATGTGGACAAATATCGCATATTAGAGAAAAGATCGCGACATATAACGTTTTCATTTGAGTCTACGAGAAAACTAAAACGAAGTATGAGATGTCGTGGGAATAATTTGGAAAGTTCTCATGATTATGAGAGAAGATCTTGAGTTAATGAGAAAAGTCTAAAAATATTGTCTCCAAGAAACGGGGAAACGGTTACGGGGGGCCGCCAGTGCCGGAACAACCACAAAGGAGGTGGCAGGAGTGGGTGTGGTCTCCACAGCCAGAGGTTCTACCTGGGACACAACAATGACATCATCAGGTGAGACCAGCGGATTGGGCCACCTGTCCCGGACCGGAGACGAGGGTCCGGTACCGGCGGTGCTGGATCTGTAGATGTGGGTTTTTCATTTTCTCCCTTTTTCATGCAAACACAACGGACCACCTCCGGGTTCTTTGGGTTCTGGTTCTGTCCCGTCTGTGCGGCACTTTTCTTCCCCGATGACAGAAGTTTGTGGATCTGTCCATCGGGGACAGATCCACAAACTTCAGATAAGTGCAGAGGAGGGAAGCTGATGATGCACACGATGAAGATCTGGGAAAGAGTCGTGGAAGCAGGTGAAGAAACGAGACCATCTGAGCAGCAGGATGGTTCCATACCAAGAAAGATCTCCACAGATGAGATGTTTGCTCTGGGAGGGGTGATGGAGAAGAGATGGATGGGTTCAAGGTGGAGGTGGGACTGCACCAAGGATGGGCTCTGAGCCCCTTCTTGTTTGCTGTGGTGATGGACAGACTGACGGAGGAGGTTAGCCGGAGTCTCCATGGACGATGATGTTGGTGGAGGACATTATGATCTGTAGAGCGATGGAGTGGGTGGAGAAGCAATTGCAGGCAAGGTGAAGTGGGTGGAGGAGAGTTATGTCCCCCAAAGGCTCTGCGTTTAGATGTTTCTGTGTCAATCATGTCACGTTATCTTGTTTTTAAGGGTTCTGATGTTGGTCCTGTCATGTTCTGAAGATCAAAGGATCAAAGGACGGCGTTGTGGCGTCACAGATATAAGGTCGTGAGGGGCGGAGTTAGATTCGCACTGACTAGTGCGATTATCTTCGGACCACCTGTGAAACACAGTTGGAACCCGTTCAGGAGCCCGCGGAAAGAACCGCGGAGGCATGAGCGACCCGTCAACCCAAAACAAGAACCCGGTCGGGTCCGGGGGCCGACTGGAAGACGTCAAGCGTAAACTGATTAGAACGCTGACGATGGTCTATCAGTCGATGATGGAGAACAACGTGTCAAATGATCAGCTGGGCGAGTTCAAGGAGGCCTGGACCGACTACCATCAGCTGATCCAGGAAATATTCCAGAAGGAAGTCCAGGAGATTGTAGAACGGAAACGAGTAGTGAGGAAGAGGAAGTTACTTTTCTCACTGCTGAAGAGTCAGATCCAGGATGTAGAACTTCACTACAGCGGACAGGCGGGAAAGACTCGCGGATCAAGAGCCGAGAATGTCAGAACCAGAACCCAGAACCAGCGACGCGTGAGTCTCATCAGAAGTATTCTCAACT
Source organism: Lophius piscatorius (assembly GCA_009660295.1). Taxonomy (NCBI): domain Eukaryota; kingdom Metazoa; phylum Chordata; class Actinopteri; order Lophiiformes; family Lophiidae; genus Lophius; species Lophius piscatorius. The sequence goes on along the minus strand of VRLP01004316.1, from coordinate 38,852 downwards.
CGCTCCAGACGCTCACGGTGTCGACGACGCTAACCAGTCCAGCTCAGTGAGGGCCGACGGGGTCTTCTTCTTCGTCTTCTTCTTCGTCGTCGTCTTCTTTTCCGTCGTCTTCTTCTTCTCCGTCTTCTTCCTCTTCTTCTTCTCTGTCTTCTCTTTCCTCCTCTTCCTCCTCTTCTTCTTCCTCTGCTCCACTTCTCCCGGAGGATAACCGGTGAGGCTCAGACAGTTTTTCCTTTGATGTTCCATCCTGGACCTCATCCTCCACGGCCGGAACCAGAAACTGATCGGTGCTGAACGATTTCTTTCAATAGTTAATCGTCCGCTTCCAACAGAACCAGAACCGGCACAATCGTATTCAGTTTAGAAATGGGTTTTGTGCACGCATTGTTTATTTACATTATTAGCAGCCGTCTGTCTCTGACCAATAGGGAGACGTTTCATCGGACGGTCAACCAATCAGATCCACCGGTTGCCTCTTCAGTCACAGTGAGGCTTTAAAGACATCCTCAGTTATTTATCGGGTTTAGTCTCAGTACAGCAGAGGGAAATTGGTTCTCTTCAGCTGACCAATCGCTGACGAGCAGTGGGCGGGGCCTGTGAAGCTAACGATTGTACCGGTGACGTACGATGTACCGGCGGATCCGTCCAGTGACGGGAACATCACTGCGTCTGGATGACCTGTGAGACCCCTCCCCGTCCTCTCCTGGTGTCGGCTCTGTTTGTTCTATGTCGAAGTAAGACTCACAGCGGTCCACTTCTGGCTTCAGTGTCTTCTCTTTGAAGTCTGCGTGTCCTCCCCATGTTGGAATGGGTTCTCTCCGGGTGCTCCGGCTTCCCACGGTTCAAAAAGATGCAACACAGCTGGAGAGTAAGAAACCCGTCGTTTTGAAAGCGAGCATGCCGTGAGGTGGAGAAGCGAGTGCAGGCAGGGTGGAGTGGGTGGAGAAGAGTGTGAGGAGTTATCTGTGACAGAAGAGGAGCAGCAGGAGTGAAGGGAAAGGTTTCCAAGATGGAGGTGAGAGAAGTTCTGCTGGATGGTTCAGAGACGGTGGTTCTGGTTCTGAACAGAAGACAGGAGGGAGAGATGAAGATGTTCAGATGTTCTCTGGGAGTGAGAGGAAGGACAGGATTAGAAAGGAGACATCAGAGGGACAGACAGGTGAGTTAGGAGGAAGGATGGGATTAGAAAGGAGACATCAGAGGGACAGACAGGTGAGTGAGGAGGAAGGACAGGATTAGAAAGGAGACATCAGAGGGACAGACAGGTGAGTCACATTGGTGTCCTTTAAGGATTTGGTTACGCCCCTCTGTATGGAAAAACTATTAATAGTATTAAACTTAATGTATAAACTGTCTAAGAGACAAACAGCAAATGAATAAATAAAATAAACAGTAAATACAAGTTTTAGTAAAAAGAAAAAAGCCTCTTATAATATTAAAAATAGCTGTAATTCCTTCAACAAGTAACTTAATTCATTTTAAGTTACTTCAACCTCATATAATAAATGAGGAACGACCAAAATACTAGACTGGAAACGACTTCTAGTATTTATGTCCTTTAAGATAATAAGTGGTGATGTCATTGTCCTTTCAGTTAATGATTAAATATACAATCATCAACAATAAATAATTGAGTGAAATTATTTTGTTGTCATTGTTGTACTTGTACGTGACCTCGGCTGTTACGAGTTACATTTATCCACAGAGACACAACAACTGTCCAAAACACGAGTTAATATCTGACTAAGTCTCGTCCACCGACTTTGGGCCTTTTATTCAAATACTGTCTTTTCGACACTCTAAATTTACCATAAAATTAAATCATCTGGTCAAACTTGTTTTCAAACCGGAAAAAAATGAACGAATTATGAAAATATTTCCTAATGAAAATTTGAATTTCATGGAAGATTGTCTATTTTATTTCATTTAGCTCACCGTTACTTTTCTACGATACATTTTATCTTTCTAAAACGATCGGACCTTTGAGCTGTGGCGTCCCCCCAGGGGTCCGTCTATGACAACCTTCTCTTTACTGGCCTGCTGTTACTGGTGAGATTAAAAACGGCTGTAGAAACATTATTCAGCAAGAATTAGAGACTGAATGAGCTTCACCAAACACTTTAGGACATTAAAGCAGGACATTAAAGTGTTACCAGACATCAATGAATGTCTGACTGTTACCTGGAGATCATCTGCTTTCATTTATTCATTTTCATTTGTTACTCTGGACTCCACCTCCTCACCTGGTGTCCCTTTAGCTCGCCCCAGCTGTTAGCATCGGATTAGCTGTCAGACTAGCGTGAAGTCGGTTTCTAAGAACAACCTGAAGACTAAATCTGATGTAAACTATAAACGACGTTTGGTGGCATGTTTCAGATTAATTTTGTTTCTTTGGGGATAAATAAATGCAGATTTTGAACCTGAATCAGGATCAAGCTCTCAAACCCGTCAGGCTGCTGTAGTTCGTCCACTGACCACCAGATGGCGTGCTCAGACAGTCGAGGGACCGGCCTGCAGGGATTTGACATTATCAAACACTCAACCCGTTTAACCCTCTGGATTTAAAGGTCCTACCAGCACAATCCCTTTTCCCCCATGTTTAGAAAAATAAAACAAATAGTGAATTCACTACCCTTCAGCATCCTAAGCTCCGCCCTCTCCAACTCTGCCTCGAATCCCTCCAACCAGTGGAGTGGGGTAACAAAGTACGTGATCTTCATTCCTGTACTCGACTAGAGTTTCAGGTATCTGTCGTTTACTTGAGTATTTCTTTACCTTGACTCCCTACTTCAAAACAAATATTTGTACTTTTTACTCCCATTTAAGAACAAACATGTTACTTTAGTTGATTATTTATTGGAATATTTGTCCCATACAGCCATGGATTTATTTCCTCCACCAGGATGTTATACGTTTACCTTTGTTCTTCTTTTAGCTAGTTTAAAGAAAATCTAACGGTTGAGTTTTTAAATTGTACCCAGAGGAAGTTTTTGGCCTCATAAGATGTTTCCAGTAAATATTCTAAACAAAGTGATGTAATGGATTCTGACACAATAATGTTTGCATTGGGTTCTGTTGGACCCGACATTGGGTTCTGTTGGACAGGTTTGATCTCTGAGTGATGTTATGGAATCATCATCTCAGATCCTTCATGTCATCGCCTCAACTCAAAAACTACTTCATGGGACATTTTCAAATTTTTTACCCTCATAGACCTTAATGTGAGGAAGAACTGGAGTGATTTTGGCAAGGGTTTATATGTATATTTTTCAACAGCAGGGGGAGCTTTACCTCCAAACGCTGTGGACCATAATTTCTCCACCCTTTGCTCTGGTTTAGTCCTAATGTGGTGCAGATGAATCGACTGGATGAGTAAAATTTAATTGGTCTGATATAGATCATAATTAATGGTATTAGTACATATTTTACTAACTAGGGAGAGCTATTCACAAAAATTCTTTTTCTGGACACGTCATATTTCATTTGAGCATTTTATCTCTTGTTACGTACAATGCTGGGTTTTATTTAACAGGGACCCAAAAATTTAGTTTAGAGCCCCTCTAGGGGGAGGAGTCTGAGGGGCTTCGTAAAGCTGCTAAAATGTATAATTGAGCAATTCCTCTTCTTTGTCTTTTGGCTGTCCTCTTTTGGGGAGCGATGCAGTGGATCATCAGTTCCTATCTAGAGTGACCGGCGTTGCCCTGTTGGCTAACAGAACCAGTGATGGTATTTGTCAACCAGAACCATAACTGGTTTGGTTCCAACTAATCTATTTTGTGGTCCGCAAATTGATTTGGCATAGGTTTCACGTGGGATGCCCTTCCCTCCACAACCCTCTCCGTTTATCTGGACTTGGGACCGGCATTAGAAGGAAACTGACTTGAGACCCGTCATGGTTGGGTTTCTTTACGGCCTGAGAAACGTAATATAATCCCACTGAGTGGTCCCTGAGGACCCCTAAATAGCATTTCAATCAGCATCCAGGTCTGTGGCAGAATGAGGAAGGTTTCTGATGGGCCCCGCGGGGACCACTGGAAAACCTGAGATAAGCCGGTGAGTGGCCCCTAGGGACCAGGCTTTGGGGTAAGGAGTCATGTAGGCTTGATCTTACATTCACGGAGGTTTTTCTGGTTTTTCTGATTGAGTAGTGTTGCCCCCTAGCATTGATTCCTGCAGTGACCTTCATCCAGGGGGGCTGAAACCACGACAGTCACCATGACTCAGATAGTCCTGTAGTTTTGTCATATGCAGGTCTGTTCTGGTTCCACTGGTCTCTGCTGCTGCAGCAGAAAGTGGGAGATGGTTCTGATTCCAGGTCTTCATATGGGGTCCAGTCATATGGAGCCATATACTTTACATAAAAGTAAAGTATATGGCAGACCATATAATTTACGGTAAAATACAGGGAGCTGTGGTTGTCATAATTTTGCTACCTTGAAATCATGATTCTACAAATATTTTAAGCATCTCGTTACTTTAGATACAACAGTATGTTCTTACTACATGGTTAGATTTTATTTATTTTTTTACTGTACATTTTATGCTAATGATGTGTCCTGATGTTGTTTTCTCTCGATTTTACCAGACGTTTGTGTTTCACAGTGAAATCCTGTTATTCCACATATTCTGACCATAAATAATAGTTATTCACAGTTTTTTTTATTATTTAAGATAATTCTACTGAAGTGAAAAACTGTTTTGAGTTTTACAGTCATTTACTGTAAACATTTGACAGTTGTTGTTTTTTTAGTTGATCTTGTTGTTCGGAACTATTGAGGTTTGTATATTTGAAATACCTGCAAAAAATACACCCAGATGATGAATCCAACCCAACCCCCCACCCTTCCTGAGAAAGGGGCCCAAATGTTAACTATATGGTTCACAACCAAAGACCCTCCCCCTAATACCCTCATCATTTGAACCATGTCTTTCACTTCAATATCCCTTTCCCTGCCCATTTTCTTCCACCCCCTAACAGCTCTTGAACAATCCTAGGAAATGACTCCCACCCTGCCAACCAACCCACCCCCCGTCTCCCAGCAGAAAAGTCCCCGTCTATCCTAGCCTGGACAGGAACTGTCGGCTTTTCTGTCGCTCTTTCATCCTACTTCAATTCACTTCTGAAAACAAAACGTGAACCGAGATGAAGAATCGATGATGTGATGAAGATGTTTAATGCTGGAACACCCATCATTTGTCTCGAGGGCTTCTTAAACCCTAAGACTTTGAAGAATGTGGACTCCAGAGATCTGAAACCAACGGTCCCCACATAGACAGTCGAGCACCAGGCCCTCAAAGGAAGCAGCTCCTCTCTCCTTATCACATCCACAGGGAGGGGATAAAGGCTGAGTGAAGGAGGTACGAGGAGTGAAGGGCAAAAGTCTAGTAGTGTTATCAGTTACAGTAGTATCGAGTAACTACGTCAGAACTACAATAAAGTAAAGTATGCGGCAGATTGGACCAGGAAATAGGAGCTCGAGCAACTTCCTGTCTAGTTGTAAATGTAGCAATTTTTTTAGCATGTAGCTTGATGGCTTTGACATGTAATGTAATGACTTTGATGTCTTTGACGTGTGACTTAATTTCTTTTACATATGACTTATTGTCTTTGATGTCCCTACAGCATGTGATGTAATGACTTTGATGTCTTTGACATGTGCCTTGTTGTCTTTGATGTCCTTGTGACATGTAATTTGATTTATTTATTCTTGGGCATCAGGTCTGTTTTTCGTTGATGTCTGTATGACATGTAATGACTTTGATGTCTTTGACATGTGACTTGTTGTCTTTGATGTCCTTGTGACATGTAATTTGATTTATTTATTCTTGGGCATCAGGCCTGTTTTTCGTTGATGTCCGTATGACATGTAATGACTTTTATGTCCTCAACCTGCCATTGCTGGTTGTGATCTCTTTGAGATGTTTAACCTGATGACTTTGATCCTTTGACATGTGACTTGATTTCTTTGACATGTTACCGGTTGTCTGATGTCCTCACAGCATGTAATGTAATGACTTTGATGTCTTCAACGAGTAACTTGATGTCTTTGACATGTTACTCAATTCCTCTGATGACCTTGTGACATATAAGGTGATGGCATTGATGTCAATGACGTGACCTGGTGCCTTTGATATCCTTGTGACATGTAATATAGAAACTTTGATGTCTTCTATATGTATCATGATGACTTTGATGACTGACATTTTACTTGTAGTGATGTCCTTTTAAAAGTGTCTTGATGTCCTTCACTTGATACATGCTTTGATGTCTGACATGTAACTTGATTTCTCTGACATGTGACATCATGCCTTCTTGACTTGTAACTAAATGTACTTAGTAACTGTTCACCACTGCATCTATACTTTTACTCATGACGCTGGAGGTAAACACCTTCCTGTTCCAGCATGGAGAAATGTCTGATGGAGTTTCCTTTCCAGAGGAAGCAAGAGGAAGTATGGTCTCCTCCCACCTCCCTATCTCTCCACCAGCTGCTTAAAACCAGCTAGTGGTGGTGTGGGCTTCCACTCTGGGAGGTGGAGGGAGCCGACATGACAGCAGTGGGAGAACTGGTGCTGGTGCTCGGCCTGCTGGTGAGCGCTCACTTTGAGGTGCGAGCACGAGACCCTGAGGTGGAGGAGGAGGAGCTGGGAGTAAGAGCAGCAGAAGGAGAAGAAGGAGGAGTAGCTTTCCGTCACCTTAAGAGGCTTCAACCTGGGGTGACAGAAACCCCCCCGCTGGGAGAGAGAGGGTCCTATCCCGCCCAAACAGGGTGAGTCCACATGAGATAACGTAATTTAAAGTCTTACAAGATCTACTTAAATAACTAAAATAATTGACTAAACTAACTAAATGCTGAATCTTTTTACAGTAAAACTATACATTTCTATTTAAAGTAACATATGCTATAATCTAATACATCTTTGAAGATGGGTTTTTTTTTTCAGATGTTTTGAGACATTCTCTCCTCAAAGAAAATATTGTATGTAAAAAAACGGAAAAGGCTTGTTTTTCAGAACTTTCTTCTTTTTTCCCCCTCATCAGTCACGTGACAACCCCTCAGATTTATCTGTTTACCCTGTGGAGGGTCTCGACCCCTAAACTGTTAAACGCTGGCGTAAACTTTAAAAGTTTTTGTTGTTAACTATTTGCTGGTTTTCCTTTGTTTATTATTTCACCGAAAAGTCAGGGATATAATGGATTTATAAAAGGTTGGTCGTATATTCCTGAAACTTAGGCGAGTTTTATTTCCAATATATTACCTTAATTTATCAACCGTTAGTTGATTTACTTTAAATTTGATGCATGTGAGGACACGGTCCAGTTTGGGGAGTTAGAATTGCATCTCTGCTGTTTGCAGATGATGGCATTCTGGCTGCTTCCTTGTTCTGTGATCTCCAGCACTACTGCAGCTGTTTGAGAGTCAGAACTTCTTAAACTGAGGCCCTGGTTCTCTGCAGGAAAACATTGGACTGTCTCCTCCAGGCTGGGAGTGAGTTTCTGCCTCAGGTGAAGGTGTGGAAGCATCTTGGTGTCCCATTCTGGAGTGATGGGAAAATGGATGGTGAGATGTTCAGGAGATTTGTTCCAGCGTCAGCACTAATGAGGGTGTGGTACAGGTCTGTTGTGGTGAAGAGAGAGTTGAGTATGAAGGCAAGGCTCTCAATATATCCAGTCAATCCAACCCTCACCAATAGTCCTGAGTTCTGGGTTGAGACCCAAGGAATGAGGTCAAGGATACAAATGGCTAAAATGAGCTTCCTTCGTAGTGGGGGGGGGGGGTGGAGCCTCACTCAACCTTACAGTGAAAGTGAGGAGCTCAGAGAAGTGATGATGTTCCTTCAGGTCTTAAAGAACAAGCCGAGATGGTTAATTGTCCGATCAGGATCCCGCCCCCTCTGGAGGTTTTCCAGTAACGTCCAACTGGGAGGAGACCCTGGGATAGACCCACAACTCTCTGGAGGATGTATACATCTCATCTGGAGTGGGAACTCTTCAGGATCCCCCTGGATAAGCTGGAGAGTGTTGCTGGGTGGGGGGACATCTGGAAACCTGCAAACTGAACCTGGATTAGAGGAATAAAATGGATGGATGGATGATGCATATGAATCAACTCGTGGCAATCTGTCTTGTATATATCATATTTTACTATTTTGCTTTATAACAAACACTTTTCAGACATACATTTTTTAACATTTACTTTGAGCAACATTTACTGTCTGCTCGTACATTGGAACACGTATTACAACATGTCTTTTTGCTGTGTCATAGAATAAACTGAGATTCCCGTTCCGACAAGAGAAAAATTTACCTGTTGGACTGGTAACTGAAAATCTTCATTCTTATGGAGGTGAAATCGATCTTAGAATTCATGAATTTGACTTGTTTGAACCAGCAGATATCCTTCACAAAGACACAACACACATACACAACACACATACACACACACATATACACACAAGAAGTCACACCTAATGCATCCTGAAGTACCGAGTGGGGAGCGTAAAAATGTTTTGACTGCCAGCATGCTTATAAAGGATGGTACCACCCAGGTTGCTCAAACAGACCCCCCCACCAAAAACACACACACAACCTCAATTCTTGTCCCCACTGTGACACGAGTCCCGATGGTTTGGTATACATTCAGGTTGAAGTCCCCACTATGCCATAAGAACAAGAATACATACACAAATAAAAAGAGGAATTTCAACACAGTTAAAAGTGTTGTTTGTCAGAGAGGAGTCTTATTTTATTTTCTTCAAAAGATAATAATCTCTAACAGCATGTTTTCATTAAAGGAGAATTTCATTATGAGAATCAAATCTTAGATTCCAACGAGTTCCAAAAAAGGTTGCATAACATCCAGACAGAAAAACAAGATCTTTTGGAAGAATAAGACAACCCACAAAACTTCTCTGACATCAATCAAAGTTTGTTCACCTGATTTTATTCATCATCATTATTGTTTATAGAAGCACGCTCTGTCCTACACTGTAAAAACAACCATACACGAAAAAAGATAAATATTCTTAACTGTAGTCCAGCTGAACCTAGAAATGGCCAATGGGTTCAGAAAAATGTAGTTTGTCTAGAATTCTTAAAACTAGGGTCGGTCATTGGTTTACAAAAGTAATAATTACTGCTTGGGAATAAATGAAATACATGTTGAAAGAAGTGTGTCCAGGATATGTGACGGGCGCTAACATATTTTTAACAACAGTCCCACACACAGTCGTCCCTGCATGGACTCAGAATAAGCTGTAACTCATCAGACAGAAGCACAAAGTCCATGTTGTTTTCCAGAGGTTCTGCTGAGGCACGCTCTCCTCCAACTGTGACGCAGACCCCGTATATCATCACAATCCACCAGTGTGCGCTGGAAAAGGTTATAGAATGGTAACTATTTGTCTTCAAATGGACAGAATCAAGTGAATGGGAAAACCCCACAGGCCCTGAACGTCACACAGCAGCAGGAGACCACAAACGGCCTGAAACTAAAAATATTAAAACGACAGAACAAACAACAACTAAGACTTAAAAACCCAGACCAATGCATCCAGGCCCGGAGCTCCTTCACCAAACGTCATCAAACATGTGGAGCAACTAAGTACAAGTACTTCTACACACCAGTCGAAGTACTGAACACCAGTTTAACTTTCCTACTTTTGTTACTTTCATATACCTCCTATTTACTTCTAGTTTTTTATGATTTCATATAGTTTGTAATTCTTCTGATATACTATTTTTTACTCTCTTTCTGCTCCTGTTTACCTTTTACCTTATTGTTTTTACATTTATACTTTTTACATACTTTTTACTTTCATATTACTCTGCGCTTTTTTATTTTCATACTATTTACTCATACTTTTTCAGGCTCATTACTTTTCATTTAAATGTTTAATTACTTTCATAGTAAGTGTTTTTTAAGTGTATTTGAGTGAATTAGTAGAATAAGTAGATTTATTTTTACACAAGTAACTAACTTCTATCGGAGTAAAAAATCTTTGGGCTTTCGCCTCTTCTGCTTCTCATCGGTTCTGTTGTTGTTCGTGACGTGACCGGATCGGGTCAGATTTCAGCGCCGACATGTTTGACAGACTCAATAAGAGGATCACATGACTGGTGCTTTCAAGCGGGCCTCCATGGTTCTGCTGACCCTCATCCACATTCAAGTGGAGGAGGAAATGATCCCAAAGGGCTCTTACCAAAACAACCCCCCAGTCCCGCCGCCGCCGCCGGCCGCCACTTTAATGACCTCACTCACAGTCGCTGCTCTGTGTGATGGCGTTATCTCAGGAGGCTGGGAGTTGATTGGTCAGGATGGAAGGGGTCACAGGTCAACAGGCAACTTAGCGCTGATGAAGTGGAGGTTGGAAAAGTTTGTTGTTGCTGGAATCTGGAAGAAAGTCAAACCAAAGTAAGAATTCAGAGTGCAGGTGCTCAAAAAGAGCGCCCCCTCTGTTTGAGTGCAGCACTTCAGAAAGAGCCGAAGCTGCAGATAACGAGACCATGAAGGCATCGTTTAACGGCTGCTCAGCCATTATCAGAAACAGGAGACACAGAGCCGACCACACTGAAAGAAGGTTCTTATCAACGAAAGACAGTGAACTCACCACAGAGGCAGAAGCTGCAGACCTTCCTGCTCTCCAGAGGATGAAACTTTGCATTCATTGTCCTCTACAGTATTCCAGGACCAACCGTACTCCGTCTGGTTCTGGCACGGCAGTCAGTCTGGACTTTTTTAATGGGCCACAGACCCTGTTTGAACAAAGCGACGCCTGGATGTTTGTTTCATACTGCATCGTTCGGGTCGTCCGGGTTCATGTGTTCACTCTGATCCGGTCAACAGGATCCGGACTGGATTGGGGGTTTAGGATTCTGGAGCTTTTTTTGATCGACAACTAAAGAGAAGGAAAGAACTTCATGAGTCAAATGCAGTCTGGAAAATGTAGGCCCGTCTGGATCATGTATGGTTCTCCAGAACGTCGTCAGGGTTCCAGTTTAAACATCCCGTTGTTTTGATTCCTGATTTGGAAAGTACATCTCAGGACTTCCTGTCACTAAAAATGACCTGGTGACATCATCAGTGACTAACGGACCGGAACCGGATGGTAGTCCTTATGCTGAGTGAGGAAAGAGGCGTGAGACTGAGCCCCGTCACATGACGGGAAACCAGACTCAGAAGAAAGCGGAGCTTCAGTCGGCGTGTTTCGGGCCCAGAGTTCAGTCTGATGACGAGATTAAAGACTTTTTCTCTGATCTGGTTCCAGAACCCTCAATTCCTCAGAACTCAACTGTGCGTGAAAAACCTCCCGGCCCAGCGATGAGCGCGTTTGAACACGATCTGACGCGGATCATACCTTGTACTACATATCCATGGCCCGCAGAGGTCAGAGGTCAAGGATACAATGTTAATCTGAATATTCTGTACTGTTAAAAAAAAAAGATCCATATAATTTACAGTAAAATACCGGCGGCTGCATAAGTGGGAGTTTCCTCAGGAAGTAGAGTCTGCTCATCATCTCCTGGTCCAGTCCACCCGCTCTCCCTGGTTCAGTGTGGTTCTGAAGGTCTGAGGTGTAGAAGGTGACGAGAACCGACGGCTGTGGTTCTCCTGTACTACTCCACCATCTCAGACAGAAGGAGTCCGTCTGTCAGGTGGGGCCGTGTGGAATCCCATCCCAGGAGGGTTTTTCTACTTATGTATTATTTGAGCGGTTTAGATTCTCATCTGGATGCTTTTATATTTCTGGAAAGAATCTCTCACTTTTTATATGCTATGAAGAAAATGCATCATTTTAATTATTAATACTACATAAAAGTTTACTGGCAGGTAAAATAAAAAAACGCAGAAGTCTTTAATGTTTCCGTAGGATGGCGAAGGATATCTGCTCGCCAGATCTGACTCCATAAAAGTTTGTTTACGCGGCCGGATGGAAATACATTCATTTGACGGGAAGAGAAAAAAAAGACGGGTTTTGATGTTTATCTCTGGAGTAAAGAGATGCTTCCAGTAAGGATTCTGAACAGGAAGTAACCACACAACGTGTGTGTGTGTGTGTGTGTGTGTACAGGATCTGGTGTGCGTTTGTGCAGAAGCGTGTGGTTGCCATGGCGGTGGCATGTGGAACCGTGAAATACACCATCAGGTCTCAGAGTTCCTGTTCGAGTGGAACGCCAGGCTGTCAGCTGGTCATGTGAGTACAACCCGTCACCTGATGCCGCCGATCTCTCGACGTCGACGGAACTACAAGCTGGGATTAGAGAAAAGCCTTACGGGTGTTCTATAATAATCTTTTAGGTCACGCCTAACAGACAAAAAAAATATCTAGGAGCCAAAATATATTGATGTCAACGATTACAATGTTAAACGTCTGCCTTAACCTTTTCTTTCCCTTCTCTACCGTCGGCCTTCTTGTGCGCGAACATTCTTTGCACTTAATGTTCCTGAGATCTTGTTACCACAAATACTTAAAGACCTGGTTTTGGACCTGTGTCCACACATGTAATCTCACTATTGTGTTCTGTTACGGATGGAACCTGAATATAAGTCATCAACCGTCAATCAACTGTCACACTGACTCATCAACCGTCACACGGAGTCATCAACCGTCAATCAACCGTCACACGGAGTCATCAACCGTCACACGGAGTCGTCAGCCGTCACACGGAGTGGTCAACCGTCGGAGTCATCAACCGTCACACGGAGTCATCAACCGTCACACGGAGTCATCAACCATCACACGGAGCGGACAGGAGAGTGTTGACCGATCCAACAGGAGGCGGCTGATGATGATGATGATCTCAGGGCTTCTTCTCGCCGTCCTTCGCCTCGGCGTGAGTCACGCAGGTTCTCCAGAGAGAAACGAGGAGAAAGACATTCTACAGAGTCCAGAACCACATTTCTACGATATCAATCACAAGAACACGGATCCGCCAGGATCTATTCACGGACCGTTGTTCTTTTTTTACTGAACATGAGACCGACTCCCATCAGTCAAGTAGTCCATAATAATCTCACTCTGTCTTCTGAGTCACTAGGAATAAATACGTGTCACTATGAGGAGTTTCCTGGTTTGCAGCACGTTTTCTACGTTAATGACTGAGATAAAGAAAAAAGCATGACGGAGGATTCACGTGTTCCACGCCCTTCCTCAGATCTCTGCTTTTAAAGATGGATGCCGGACAATCATTGGGTCTGTCTTCCAGCGCCGACGCCGACGGTTTCACTTCTTCCACTCATCTAATCGGAGCTATTTTAGATCCAGCAGCACAGAGGTCACAAACAGGAAGTGTATTCCTGGCGCTGTGGAGGAGGAGGGGCCCAACTGTGACCCTGTTAAAAATGGAACCGCTGGGATTTTATCCGTTTGTGTCAGACATGAGTTTGAAAGCAGGCGTGACGGGAGAACCTCTGGTGACCTCCAGGGTCAGAGTGATGTCATCATCTTGTACACACTAATGAAATGTGTGTGTGTGTTTGTGTATTTAGGTACAAGCAGTCCACGCGGCCTGTCTACAGGCAGAAGCAGCAGATCTTCACCTCTCTGATCTGGCGCTGCTGCCCAGGACACGGGGGGGACAACTGCGAGGAGACAGGTGGGTTAGCGGTTAGCATCGCCATCACCATGGCTACCAGGTCAGCGATAATGGAGCAGCCTCCAATCACCTGAGGACCACTTTCACATCAGGTGGTCCCGGTGAACATCTTGGAGTTCTGGGATGGAGATGAAATTCATTTAGACAATTTAGAGAAGTCAGTTTTACAAAGTCAATCAGGGCTGAGTGGAAAGGATCCGTTGAAGGACTTGTAGAACCCAAGGATCCGTTTCAGAACCCATAGCTGCTCTTCTGCTTTCACGCTGCACAGACTGACCCCAGCATCTGGTTGACATTCCTGCCGGACCCTCCTCAAATCCCAGCAGAACTTTTCTTTGGGATACATTTCATGTGACTCTAGAATGTTCCTGGACTTCTTCAGAACCAGGACGCTAGCTTTAGCTGACATGAGTCAGACACAGACCTGTAGTACGATCCCCATGGCAGTTTTAAACCTGGTGTGTTTTCAGTGGGGAACTCGGTTTATATGTGATGGGGGGACTGGAACTCCTTCCTCCTCATCATCTTCATGGCTGGGAGCCCAAACGAGCTCGCTCGGTTTTCGGTGCAACCGTGAGGTTACCAGGCCGACATCCCATAAACCAAACTGAGTCAGCATGAGCGACCGCCTCATTCGCTGTAACGTTGTGATTTAAAAGTCCGTTGGGGATCCTCCAGAGGTCAAATCTCCTGACCTCAGAAGGAAGATGGACTAAAGGTCATTCAAACATGTGATGTAACCGACCGGCGTCACGTCGGCGTGAGCAGAATCAGCAGAATCAGCAGAACATCCATCTTTTGTGAGCATCAAGTTTGTGTCCTGTCACTTTAAATCTCGCCGTCTTTGTTGACAGTCTCTGAGGCCCGTATGGATCCTGGAAGCCTGAGCGTCATTGGAGAACCAGAGACGACAAAGACAGAAGTCCACGCTCCAGGTAAGACCAGCTCCACACATCGGTACCCATACCTTCATAACCTTCTACAGATTTTGTGGGTCCATCACACAAACATATTATTAAAACTTGTGGCGAGGAAAGTCCTGAGTCCTGAGGTCTTCTGACCAGGATCCTCCCTCTGGAGGTTTTCCAGGTACGTCCAACTGGGGGGAGACCCAGAACTCTCTGGAGGGACTATAGATGTCATCTGGTCTGGGAACACCTCAGGATCCTCCAGGATGAGCTGGAGAATGTTGCTGAGGAGCGAGCGAACGAGGGGCTTCTTCAGTTCTGACTGCAACATTCTGTTTAGTGTGACTAATATCGGTCCGACAGAGACCCCTGTGGACCTCCACGGGTAACATCTCTGCACATGAAGGACTCATCGTCACATAGATGAGACTCAAACCGACTTCATGCTGCTTCTTTGGAGCCAGATCATCAGGAGCTGTGACATCATCAGGATGGATCCTGAGAAGCTGAGATGTTTGAGAAATCCAAACCCACTGTTGTTAGTCTGAACCAGACTGGATCCACAAACCGGGGTTTTTCTGGCTCTCCGTTTTAGTTCCACTCTGACTCATCTCGCCTCTTTAACAAAGCGAGGAAGCCTGGAAGCACAAGGCCACACTCGAGGTCAGGAGAAGGTCCAGCTACCCCAACCAAACCCGGAGAGAGGGTCTGAGTCACTCCCGTCAGACCCACCAGCAAGGTCAACTTCCCACATCCTCGAATGAAGTGACTCACATGGAGAAGGATCTTTTGTTGCTGCTGTATGTTGAGGTCAGAGGTCAGAGGTCATAGCAGTGACACAACCTTGGCCACTCCAAGCTAGATGACGCCATGTGACAAGGACTACCTCTGGACCGGCTCCAGATCACAGAAGAAGAGCCTGAGACTTTACATTTCCTGTCGCTGCTTCAACTAGATTGTTTGCCAAACCTCCATGAACAAGTGCAACGCTGGCTGCAGACATGCTAACAATAGCTGTAAAACTGGCTGCACACATGCTAACATTAGCTGCAACGCTGGCTGCAGACATGCTAACATTAGCTGCAAAACTGGCTGCAGACATGCTAACATTAGCTACAAAACTGGCTGCATACATGCTAACATTAGCTGCAAAACTGGCTGCACACATGCTAACATTAGCTATAACACTGACTGCAGACTTGCTAACATTAGCTGCAAAACTGGCTGCACACATGCTAACGTTAGCTGCAAAACTGGCTGCACACAAGGTAGCATTAGCTGCAAAACTGAATGCAAACTTGCTTACATTAGCTGCAAAACTGGCTGCAGACATGGTAGCATTAGCTGCCAAACTGGCTGCACACATGCTAAAATTAGCTGCAAAACTGGCTGCAGACATGGTAGCATTAGCTGCAAAACTGGCTGCACACATGCTAACATTAGCTGCAAAACTGGCTGCACACATGGTAGCATTAGCTGCAAAACTGACTGCAGACTTGCTAACGTTAGCTGCAAAACTGGCTGCAGACATGGTAAAATTAGCTGCAAAACTGGCTGCACACATGGTAGCATTAGTTGCAAAACTGGCTGCACACATGCTAACATTAGCTGCAAAACTGGCTGCACACATGCTAACATTAGCTGCAAAACTGGCTGCAGACATGCTAACATTAGCTGCAAAACTGGCTGCACACATGGTAGCATTAGCTGCAAAACTGACTGCAGACTTGCTAACATTAGCTGCAAAACTGGCTGCAGACATGGTAGCACTAGCTACAGCACTGGCTGCAGACATGCTAACCTTAGCTACAACATTGGCCTCAGACATCCTCATGATAGCAAGGCGCTGTCCCTCAAAGCTATCAAAGTGTTCTCAGGTGTTTCTGGTTCCTTGATAGGTTGAAGGTGGAGGTGGGACTGCACCAAGGATCGCCTCTGAGCGTCTTCTTGTTTGCCGTGGTGATGGACAGACTGACGGACGAGCCTCATGTTGATTCAGCACAAATATAAATTCTTGTGTACTGATGTGATGTGGTTGGGATGTGGACAGAACCGTGAATGGTACCCAACCCGACCCAGAACCAGAGGGGTGGACCTCTGGTTCTCCCCTGGTGTCTGCGTGGGATTGTGTGGCTTTGTAAAAGCGGCGTGTGACCTCAAACAGGAAGCTGCTGTTTCTTCCTCCTCTTCCTGCCAACGGTCCACGTTTGTCTCTCGTAGCGATGACGCCACCTCTGGAGGTATCATGACCACGAAGGTGGCGGATCAGGAACCGGACCAACAAAAGGTTTTTGTTTTGAGTTCTGCTATCGCCGTCTGCTGATGATGTAATCTAAAGAGTAACTAGTAACTAAAGCCACCAGACGTGAAGTAAAGTACTTCTACCTCAGATGTAGGAGTAGAATGCAGTAGAAATACTTAAGTTAAGTACAGGGACCTGAATGTTCTTGAGTAAATGTACTTAGTTACCCCACACCTTTAGGCTGAGGGTTGGCGGTGGTTCTGGTCCCGCTGTGGTTCTGGTCCAGCTGTGGTTCTGGTCCCGCTGTGGTTCTGATCCCGCTGTGATTCTGGTCCCGCTGTGGTTCTGGGCGTTTTCCTGTCATGAATTCTTCATCCAGCACCCTGAAATCAAAACAGACGATGTTTGTGGAAAGAATCCCCCCCCCAAAAGACCTTTGACCTTTAAAGGCTGGACTGAACAAAGGAAGGTAAACAAAGAGGCCCCGCCCCCCTAACACTCCTCTACGAGGTTCTGCCCGCGCCCCCCACAGAACCGGCTTCCTGTCGGCCGACGTTTACGTGATGAAATCATCGGCAGAGCTGCAGTCCAGCAGAAACGGGCCTGATACATTCACAGGAAGTCCTTACGATACGACACGTGAGGTGAGTCATCACCTCTGAGCTGGTCGGTACCGGTTCTACTTTCTCAAACCCAGGTGGCCACCAAGGGCCCGCCTTGACTGCAGAACCAGAACTGAATTCTGCAGAAGCCTTTTTAGTGGGCATGTTCAGTCTGGAGGAACCTCTGTTGAACCGACCTGAGATGTTTTCGGACCTTCGGAACCTCCTCAGAATTCTTGTTCACAGTCTGTGAATCAGCTGACCGATGAAGACGACGGCGGAAACAACCTTGAGGAGGCAGCAGGACCGTAGGTCACTGATCCGGCGAGGTCCCTGTTCCTGCCGAGAACCGCCCCACCCTCCCAAACATCAGCCTGTTTCCCACCATCAGCCCTCTGTCTCACTCTCCGCCTGTCTGTCTGCCTGACTTCCTGCTGACTCCTCCTCCTCGCGCCCGTATAAGGATAAAGTATATGATGACATCATGAAAAACAGAAATGCATTTATTTAGTTTGGAGTGACCCTGACCCATTTTCCTCCGCTTATCCGGGTCCAGGGAGGGTGTTCCAAACGTCCCTCTCCACAGCAACACTCTCCAGACGGGTTGTATAGTCCCTCCCGCTGCTTCTGTGTCTACTCCTGGATCTCCTCCCTGCTGGGCTTCTCTCGAGAACCTTCACAGGGAGGAACTCTGGTCAGAACCACCTCGACCGGCTCCTCTACACATGCAGGACCGGCAACATGTCCATTTATGTGATGTCCCCGGTCTGGAGACCAGATCGACATTTGTTCACAGAAACTACCAAAGACCTAGCCTCACATGCTAGCAGCTAACATGCTAGCACCTTACATGCTACCATCCCAAATGCTAGCACCTCACATGCTAGCACTGCACATGCTAGCACCTCACATGCTAGCACTGCACATGCTACCAACTCACATGCTACCAACTCACATGCTACCACCTCACATACTAGGACCTCACATGAGGTGGTCACATGCTAGCACCTCACATGCTACCACCTCACATGCTACCACCTCACATGCTACCAACTCACATGCTACCACCTCACATACTAGGACCTCACATGAGGTGGTCACATGCTAGCACCTCACATGCTAGCACTGCACATGCTACCAACTCACATGCTAACAACTCACATGCTACCACCTCACATGCTACCACCTCACATGCTAGCACCTCACATGCTACCACCTCACATGCTACCACTTCACATGCTACCACCTCACATGCTAGCTCCTCACATGCTACCACCTCACATGCTACCACTTCACATGCTACCACCTCACATGCTACCACCTCACATGCTACCACTTCACATGCTACCACCTCACATGCTAGCTCCTCACATGCTAGCAGAAACTCCACTGTTTGACACTCATCAAATGTGTCTCAGGGGTCCAGGAGCGTCTCCAGCAGCGAGTGGACCCCCACCAAGAACAGAACGACCACCAGACATCTGTCGGCGAGCTGCACCCCAACGGCTTCCCAAACGACCCGGACAATACCAGCACCGACCTCACACCAGACCCCCCAACCGACACACATGACCCCCGGCAGCAGGAACTCCTCTCTGGTGAGTTTTGGTTGAAGCCAAACACAAACCAACACACACACACACACACACACACACAAACATACACATACACATACACACACACAAACATACACACATACACAAACCCACACACACTCACACACACACACACACAAACATACACATTCACATACACACACACAAACATACACACATACACACTCACACACACACACATACACAAACATACACACTCACACACACAAACATACACACACACACACTCACACACACACACACACAAACATACACATAAACATACACACAAACATACACAAACCCACACACACACACAAACATACACATACACACATACACATACACAAACCCACACACACACACACACACACACACACACACACACACACACACACACACACACACACACACACACACACACACACACACACATACACAAACCCACACACACTCGCACACACACACGCACACTCAAACATACACATACACACACAAACATACACACATACACACTCACACACATACACATAAACATACACACTCACACACACAAACATAAACATACACACTCACACACACAAACATACACATAAACATACACACAAACCCACACACACTCACACACACAAACATACACACACACACACACATACACATACACACACACATACACGTACACAAACCCACACACACTCACACACACAAACATACACATACACACACACATACACATACACAAACCCACACACACTCACACACACAAACTTCCTCCACAGGAAATCCTCTCTATCATTGTGTGTGTGCTATTAGATGACACCATGTGACACCTGACCCCATCCCCCCATGTCAGCGGACCACTATTACATCACACACTTCCTCCCTCCCGTGTGGACCTCGATCGTGAGGTCCTCCACCTTCAGGAGGTCCTCTTCATGAGGTCATCCACCTTATATTTGACTCACTAGGGAATGTTTTTACACTAAACACTGTTTTTCAGACTGAACTTCACATCTGCTGGTCGCTGGTACAACGCAGGGGACTGGGGGGCTTTCAGTTGATGCACCTCTGCTGTCGGACGACAGCGTAGTTCTAAAGATCAGCGAACCCAAACGCTGAAACGCTGACATCTGTAAATACGGACACACACACCTCCGGTCCCTCGCACATTTTGACGGACACATGATAAAAACGAGGCTCCGCCTCCTTCACCGTCAGAGGAGTTTTTTCACAAAACAGAAAGATTCAGCCGCGTTGGGTTTGTTTCAAAGTCCAGAAATAACAAGGGGATCAGATGGATCCACTGAACGCCCCCATGAAGTCCCACACTGACTGAATCCAGCTGGAGCTTCAGAACCACCTCTCTGACGTCCCAGGCAGAGGACCGGGTTGTGTTTGTGTTCCCTGACTGCTTCCAGCGACGTTCCCCGGAGAACCATGAATCACCGGGCCAGAGGCAGAGATGGAACAGAGTATTCTGGTGGATTATTATTGTCCTGCATTCTGAACATCTAGATCTTCAACAACTCCTCCTCACCCCCTGGACTGTCCCTCTGATGTCTCCTTCAATCCTGTCCTTCCTCCTCACTCCCAGAGAACATCTGAACATCTTCATCTCTGCCTCCTGTCTGCTGGTCAGAACCACCGTCTCTGAACCATCCAGCAGAACTGCTCTCACCTCCATCTTGGAAACCTTTCCCTTCACTCCTGCTGCTCCTCTTCTGTCACAGATAACTCCTCACACTCTTCTCCACACTCCCGGTTGCTCTGAACAGTTGAGCCCCAGTCCTTAAACTCCTTCTACTCCTCCATCCTCACCTCCTCCTGCCTCCCTTCCATTCACACACATGTATTCTGTCTTCATTCTTCTTCTCTCCGGAGCATACCTCCACCTCTCCAGGTTGTCCTCCACCTGCTCCCTGCTCTCACTACAGATCAGAACTGGATTCATGTTTGGGACGAGGGTCTGGTCGGGTCTGGTCTGGTCATGTTGTCACCGTTTCTCCAGAGACCAGGAGATGTTGTGGACTCTCCTCATGTTCCTCACTTCTCTCACCAGTGGTAGATCAGCTGGACCCCCCCCCCGTCCTCCCCGTCCCCCACATGATGGACCTCGTCATGTCGCAGCTACAGCCGGTCCTGGAGGGCTTCAACCGCTCGCTGGAGCACCTGAGCAGGCAAGTAGGGAATCTGGCCCGTGACGTGACCCGGCTCAAGAGCAGCCAGCAGGAGCCGGTTCCGCAGGAGGAACCCTTTGAGGGTAGAGATCTGGAGGAGGTGGCGGAGGAGCGGCTGGAGGCCAAGCTGGATGAGGTGTTTGAGCACATCAAGGAGGTCCGCAGGCAGATCCAGAGCCAGAGGACCCACCTGGAGAAGGGGCTGCACTCCCAGAATGCAATGCTGCACTACAACCTCAACAGCTTGAAGACAGATGTTGACATGAAACTGAAGCGCCACCAGAAGATGCTGCAGGTCAGTAGAACCAGAACCTCCAAGTTCTGTTTCATTATGAAAGGATCGTAATCAGCAGCATCTTTTCTCTGACCTCTGACCCCAGGTCAGCCTGCAGGCGATGAATGCCACACTGGCTGATATGAAGCTGGACCAGGACCGGATCCACGAGGACCGGATCCACGAGGACCGGATCCACGAGGATCAGCTAGAAGCTCCGGTCCTGCCTCCTCGGCCCTCGGACACGTCGGCACTGTGGGAGGCTGTGGAGCGTCTGGACAACATGGTGGTCAACAACACGGTGAAGGTGGGTCCAATCAGAACAAACAGAATCCACATGGGCCCGGTTCAGGTTTAACAAAGTGGTGTCGTGTGACCTTCCACTCGTGTCCAGGTGGGCGTTCTGACGGAGGACGTGGAGGGGACCTCAGGGGACGTCCAGCAGCTGAGGCGGACCTTCAAGGACCTGGAGAAGCTGATTAACCAGACGGCCCGCAACGGTCAGATCAAGTTCATGGAGACGGGACTGGAGGTGGAGGCGGCGAAGGAGGCGGTGCTGAGGCGGGTGGGCGAGCTGGCGGGGAACCTGAGTCTGCAGGGCGAGCACCTGCAGGAGATGGACGTGGACGTGGACTACCTGTACACCGCCCTCTACAAACAGAACTCCTCGGCTGACTGCGGCTGCAAGGGGCTGGAGGCCGCCGTGGCCCGACTGGAGAGGGGCGTGGCCAATGTGACGGAGCTGGCCAATGAAAACCGACTGACCCTGGAGGAGAACGGTGACGCAGCGGTGGTGCAGTGGGGCGGAGCCACGGACTGGGAGCCGGCGGTGGAGGCGCTTCAACGTAACCTCCAGGAGGTAGGAGAAAAAGCCTTTTCTGTTTTTCTACTCAACACGTCCAACATCCTGAGGAGGCGCCGCGGTTCTGCTCAGGAGGTTCTGCCCAGAAACCGTGGTGGAATCGTCTGGTGGAGTGGTACCGCGGCCCACCGGGCCATCAATCCACAACTAATGAAAACACTTTCATCAGACGTTTTCTGATCCTCAGCACAAACACAACAGAACCACAGACAGACGGTACCGGAACAATTGGACCTCTCTATTCCAGATTCCTCCATGATTGTGTAATTACTGCCAACCGGTCTCACTAGTTCTTTTTATTTTAAACATTCTCCCCTCTAGAATGTGTTCAAATCTACAAACAAACAAACAAACAAACATCATCAGTGATAAACAAACAGCTGTTGTTGTTGTTGTTGTGCTGAGGCCCGTATGGACCTTGTTTCCACAGACAGAGAATCAGACTCATGACCTTATTCTTTTGATTGAATTATTCCATAAACGGAACATTCCAACCCGACCCAGCTGATAACCGGGCCCTGAGAGGTTCTGAACTCACTGACTCACAGGAATGAGACGGTGGGTGGATTCTGGACGGGAAGGTTCTGGCGGGTCTTTCTCTGTCGAAGCTGATCGGATGTAATGAAGACCAGAACTTCCTTCATCAGTTGGACCACAGCGCCCCCCTGTGGCCACATCTCACACACCGGGCCTCTAGAACCTTTGACTCTAAATGTTTACCTGACACTAAACAACCAGCACCTCTCTGCTGTCTGTCCTCCTCCTGCAGGTGAGGGACTCTCTGGCCTCAGAGGAGAACCGGACCAGGGTTCTGGAGCTCAGTCTGAACCATCTGAGCGGCTCATTGGGGGGGGTTCTGGCTGAGGTGTCGGCCCTGAAGGAGTCGGACAGGAAGATGGTGGAGGAGATGCAGCGAGTCTCCGGCTCCTTCAACTCGCTGCTGAAAGACGCCATCAGACACAGCGACGTTCTGGAGCTGCTGCTGGGGGAGGAGGTGCTGGAGTTCCTGGAGTGGCGGGTGGAGGACCAGGAGGCCCATTCCATCCCTGCTCTGAAGGAGCAGCTGAGGGAGCACAACCTGAGCATCACCTCCCTGCTGGGCAGGAGTGCAGGTAAACAAGAAGAAATGTTTGTCCTCAGCCATAACATTATGACCAGTGAAAGGTGAATAACACTGATCTTCTAGTTACCTGGTTACCTGTCAGTGGGTGGGACATATGACCTGGTTACCTGTCAGCGGGTGGGACATATTAC
This sequence comes from Lophius piscatorius, assembly GCA_009660295.1. Lineage (NCBI taxonomy): Eukaryota > Metazoa > Chordata > Actinopteri > Lophiiformes > Lophiidae > Lophius > Lophius piscatorius. The sequence continues at coordinate 15,341 of VRLP01004316.1, read as the reverse complement.
CTGGTTACCTGTCAGTGGGTGGGACATATTACCTGGTTACCTGTCAGTGGGTGGGACATATTACCTGGTTACCTGTCAGTGGGTGGGATATGTTACTGAAGGTTGACCCGTGTTGTCTGATCCCACATAAGATCTACTGCAGCGCCAACTGGTTCTGATAGAAAATGGATTGTTTGAGGAACACTACCACAAGTTCTAGGTGCTGACTTGGCTTCCAGACTTTGGTCCTTCAGAACTCAATCCGGTCCAGCATCTATGGGATGTTCTGAGTAAAAAGTCCGATCCCCGGAGGCTCCAAATCACAACTTCAGCGACGTAAAGGATGTGCTTCTGACGTCTTGGTACCGGATACTAGAACAGAACCTTCAGACGCTGCTGGAGTCCAGACCTCCACGGGTCACAGCTGCCTTGTACAATATACTCTACAGGTGGTTATAATATAATGGCTGGTGAGAGTGCTGATGTAGGTCTGGTCCTCTGGAGGTCAGAGGATCATGACATCATGAGAAACTGATGGTGGTTCTGCCCAACAGAACCATAGACAGACATGACCCCTTTTATCAGCAACCGTCCTGCTCCTCCATGAATGAATATCTCTGATACTTCAGCGTCTCTGTTCAGCCCACTGAGCCCCCAGCTCCAGCCCAAAAGGAGCATCAGAGGAACCAAAGGCAGCAGCTCCATTGTGACGTCACGACCTCCAACCACTAAGGTGTCCCGTAGTTCTTCTCTGGTCCTACTCACAAACAAACAAACAAACAAACAAACAATTAAGGGAACAAATCAGCTCTTAAAAAAAGTCAGATATTTACAGTGAGAGAAATGTATTAATTATTATTTCTTATTGCTTTGACTTGTAAATAATAATAATAAAGAAATAAACAATAAAGAAATAATATAATTAAACATTATCATAATTGAACAATAATAAAGCACAGGGAGAACATCAAAAGAATTTTCCATCTCCAGAACTAGTTTTTCCGACATCACCTGAAGGCATCAGCAGCATCGTTTGTATGTCACAGAACATAAAAGTGAAAAAAAAAACTGATGTTTGTTTGTTTTGTTCATGAACAGTCAGGGAGGGGGTCATGATGTCACCTGACAACCTTTGACCCCTTTGGCTCCTAGGACGCAGCGACGATGAGGTGCCATCTGCTGAAACGACTTCCTCTTCCTCCCACCTCCTCCCCGATGGCAGTATCCCCGGCAGCATGAGGAGGACCCCGCCCCTCCTCCACCCACAGGGGCGGGGTCCGGAGCAGGTGGCAGACGGCAGTGACCTGTGGAACCTTGAGAAAAGGGTGGAGGAGCTTTCGCTGAAGGTGCTTCGACTGGAGGAGAAACAAGGCAACGCTTCTACGAGGGAGGCGCCACCCGGCAGGGGGGAGGCCAACCTGCGGGCGGAGGTGACGTGGCTGAAGAGAGGGCTGGAGGAACATCTGAGGATGTTCAAGAACGTCTTCAGTAACTCCGACATTCTGGAAGGATCCGACGCCACGCTGGAGCTGGACCAGCTGTGGCAGCTGCTGAAGAAGAAGGAGGGGCGGAGAGAGAAGAAGAAAAGGGGTGGAGGAAACCAGCGCAGCAGGAGGGACTCAGGTGAGAAGAGCTGAAAGATCTCCGTCAGAATTGTCTGTATGTGGGCGGAGCTTACAGGTCTGAAGAGGCTTAAAGGTGCAGTCTGTAAACGTCACGCCGCCAGTCCAACGCTCGGTTCTGATGTTTTCTTGGATCTGATTCTTTTGTGTCGGCGTTCAAATTAGTTTAAAACGGGTCCGATATCAGAATCCGGTGTGAACAGCTCACGGCCCGATGGACGCCACTAAAGCGAAGCTTTGTGACTGCAAAGCTTTGCAAGAATTCCGATCCGATGGTTCTGACTGGGGTCACATTGTGAGAAATCCGACCCGTGTCTGATTAAGGACCACATGTGGAAGTGGCCCATAATCAGAACTGGACCAGATGAGATTCCACACGGGGGGTTCTGTTCATACTGACATGAGAAAGTCACTTTGAATCTGGGTCGGATCTTACCTGCGGTGTGGGCGGAGCTTCAGTGACCTCTAGTGGTGAAGTCCAACCAGCAGAAGCAGAGCCGGTCCAGAACAAACTGGTGCCGCCAGCCCCATGTATATACTAATATTTGGTACCTGAACATGGAATTATGGACCTAAACTTGAGCAGATGATGTTTTTGTGTCTTTGTGTAACATCTAAACTAAAACACAAAAACAAAATAAATATTTCAATCTGAGGGACTGACATTTATAACTTTTACTGCTACTTCAAATAAAGATGCGTTTCTTACGGTGATGTTGTTATTATCCTTATAATGATGAAATGTAATATTTCATCATCATCATCATGAATAAATGTTTATATTTTAAATCTGATCTAAAATCTAACAAACGGTCCAGAATCCTCCGCAGGTTCTGTTCCGTCTTCATCCCGCCGCGTGAAGACGGAACAGAAGTGGACAAAGTTCAGAGCCCGACCGAAAACAGAAATCTCTACTCCTGCTGATCTTCCTCTCTACAGGTGATGCTCCCGTCTCCTCCAGCCAATCAGAAGCCTCCCTGCTGCTTGTGGCTCGATCACCTCTGGGGGTCTCCGATGAGGTCGTCCGGCTTCACCCGTCCATGAACCGGGCCGGGTTCTACTCAGAGACCGGCACCTTCAGCGCTCCGGCCGAGGGGATCTACCTGTTCGTCCTCACCTTGGACCTGAGACCAGGCCCCGCCCACGTCCTCCTGAGGAGAGGGTCAGGTGGGGCGGCGGTGTCTTTACACCAGCGGGAGGTGACCAGGGCGGGGCCGGTGACGGGAGTGGGCCTCCTGGCGCTGCATGAGGGGGAGGAGGTGAGGCTGGAACTGAAAGGAGGAGCGAGGGCGGAGTCGGAGGACAACGTGTTTACCGTGCTGCTGCTCTATCGGACCACCTGAGGGCGCTGTGGACCAATTAGGGGCTCTGGGAGGGGCGGAGTCACAGGTTTTAAGTCTCATTCCAAATTAGTGTTTGCTTTATTCCAAGGGGTCTTCCAGAATGTTTGGTCTGAGGTGAGACCGGAGGGAATTGGCGGTCTGTCCTGGGGGGTCCAGAGTCCATCTTGGCGCCTCAACCAGCGCCTGGAGGTGAAAACATGACCAGCAGCGGGAGAAAAGGACGGAGGGGAATCTTAAAAACAAACGGAGACGACTGCAGAATGTTTGTTTCTTCAACTCTGCTTTTGCTCCCGCCGACTCCACCGGTTAAAGGAACAGTACACCCGAAATAAGACGCAGCCCTTTTCTCCTCGCCTCCTCCTGCAGGGAGTTTCTCTTTCTTCTTCTGCTGAACCAGAACTCTGTTTTCAGACTCAACGTCAAGTTCGAGGGGCTCGGGTTTCTGGGGATACATCCAGAGCCACAGTGAGTGACATGAAGACCCCGCCTCACGGGTCGATCCAAACATTGGAAGGAGTGGGCGTGTTCTATTTTCACGCTCTAGATGAAGGCTGGTTGAAATTTTCTTAAACATTTGAATTTAAATGACACATTCTTCATGGTCACATCCGCTTTGATGGTTTAGTGTTCTTACTTCCACCCCTCACAGGACAGGCTCCTCCTCTGAAGTCACTCAAGGTGGTCACCTGATGCTAACCCGCATCTACAGGCCAAATTGAAAAGTCTAGATTGATTTGTTTTGAACACAGTTTAAGGAGATTCTTAGAACAACATTCCTTTTTTTGGTGTAAAATCGGCATCTTGAGTCTGTGACATCTCCAGAGGACGCGGGTCCTCTTCCATGTTTGTACAGTAGCCTGGAGTGGACAAACAGAACTTTCATGTTTTAAGTGTCAGAAAGCTAAAGTTAGCATGAAAGCGCTACCACAGTGCGGAATAAATAATATTGTTTATCGTGATCTAACCTTTGACCTTTTGTTTTAAAGAATGACATACAATTTCTAGATCTATCTTGAAGAACCTCGTCACGTGACCGGATACTGGATGACATCACAGAGATGAGGTGACTTCTTTTAGTTGTAATCTCAGCTGTCATTAAATACTACAGACTGCCCCTTTAAACACCCTCAGAAGTGACTTCATGACTTCTCCCTGGGAGCGGCGGTGGGCAGAAAATGACTCCATTTGAATCTTTGGATTATTTTTTGTGCAGCGCTGCAGTCCGGATTAAAGTTAGCTTAGTTTAAAAACTACAAACAGGAGGAAACTGCTTGACTCACACCTTCAAGATGACAGATTTCGGTTTTCAGTCTCTGCCCCTCCTTAAAACCACAAACTCTGGTCTTCAGATTCCAGTTTGTCGAAACTGAAAGTTTTTTACAGCAACCCTGCTGTAAAGTATATTTACTGAAAACAACCATGTAAGCTACACTTATCACTTCTGTCCGGAGTGAAGATTTCTTTTTAAGAAAATAAGAAAGCAATGACATAATTTACAGTGTTTATATATAAATGTAACTTAATAAAAATGTTTTATGGTCACAAGTTGCTGTGTGACGTTTATGTACGTGTACGCTAGCATCTCAGATCGGGACAGCTAACCTTAACGTTAGCATACAGCTCATCAGAGCCTGAACAATGTTAGCAAGCTAGCTTGCTCCAGCTAACAGCAAGAGAGACAGAATATTATTTGTTTCTAAAATCAATAACACCTTTGAGACACACTTTTCAGTAAACATTTTAATCTCTGTTAAAATTCTACAGTGTAGAAAAATAAGCTTAAAAAATATTCCCAAAAATAATGAACATGTAAATTTGGCAAAGCAAAAAAGCCAAAAGGAACTTTGAAATGTTTGAAAATAACTTCTATTCCGTGGAACGAGTGAGTTCAGGTTCTGGTCCGGACTCCTTCGATCAGCATGAAATTGTTCTGTTCCGGAGCATTTGGCCTCAGACCTGGCACCGGTCAAAGACAGACGGGTCACCGTGGTTCTTGACAGGAGGAGTTCTTCACACAGTGTTCTGGTTCTTTCCTCTAGAATCTAGTAATATTAGTGGGGCTAACAGCCGGAACGCTTAAAACCAGCTAGTTTTCATCATGAGATAGCAACTGTTACCAGTTGCCAGCTAATAGCCATCAGTTGCTACTGAAAGTTAGCAGCTATATCCAAGAATAATAAAATTAAAATGTCTTTAAATTGAGGAGACGCGCGTCCTGTTCGCGGCATAATTCAACTAGTGTTTTAATTCTGTGTAAACAGCCTAGTAGACTTTGTGGCGGCACTGGTGTGTGATCTCCGTGATAATAAACTGACTTTCAGTGTCTGAGTTTGTTTGTCGCGGCGAGAAGCTTCTACCTGAATGACGTCAAAAGAAACCAGAAACAAGCCTCAAAGAATCTACCGTCGAACACGTGTGACTCACGTAAACGCCGTGGAACGTCTGCTCCAAAAACATGTTGTCAACGTAAACCACAGTCTCAAAGCTAAACACTGGAAACAACATACTAGATATTAGCGCTGTAAAAGCTTTGCTCCTGGAACTAAAGCTGCATTCACGCGCAACTTCACATCAATGTGCCAGACTTCAAATAGACGCACGCAACTTCACCGCGAATCACCCAAGCTACGCCTAACTTCACCGCGATGCTTCCACCGCCACCCCTAACTTCACCCACCTCCCCACCTTACTTCACCGCGAATCACCCAGCACCACGCCTAACTTCACCGCGAATCACCCAAGCTACGCCTAACTTCACCGCGAATCACCCAAGCTACGCCTAACTTCACCGCGAATCCACCAAGCTACGCCTAACTTCACTGCGAATCAACCAAGCTACGCCGAACTTCACCGTGATTTACCCAACTCCACGCGATGCTTCCACCGCCAACCTTAATTTCACCTCGATGCACCCACCTTCACGCCTAACTTCACCGCGAATCAACCTCCGCCACACCTAACTTCACCTTGATGCACCCACCGCCACGCCTAACTTCGCCACGTGCAACTTCCACCACGCCCAACTGCATTGTGCAAAGATATGTTGTCAAAGCATGGTGCCTGGTTCGAACGCAGCGTAACACACTGAAAAGACAAGAAGGGGTTCACATCCCAAACAAGACAACTAGCTAACTTTAGAAAATTAGATTACGTCTATAGAGAGTATATTTAGGTTTTGTACTGCCTACAAAAATAAATCAGATCCTATCGATCGTCACTTCAACTATCGAGTCTTCTCCCATCAGACTGGAATGATTCCTCCACTCTTTTAAAAAAGATATTTTCTTGATCAACCATTAATGAAAGTAGTCAGTCATCACGACTCTTTGATGGAACACGCGGCGCATCCTGCAGCTGAGTAGGTTGAAGTACTCGAGTATTAATGGGTTAATCTTGACCACAGATGATGAAAACGTACGGAATCTTTTTCACTTTGCCTGGAAGAATGTAAAACGCGTTTGTCCGTCGGTGGTTTGTGTAGGATTGGTGATCCATGAATCATTCTGAACAGATTCACACCAACGTCACCTCAAATCAGATCAACGACAGACAAATGAGAAGGAAATAATATGTAGACACTGACGGTCCAAGGGTTTGGGTCAACAAAGGGTCCGATTCTGCGACTGGTTCAGAGAACCTCAGAACATAAGAGCCAGGCTTCTTGGTAATATCCTGAAAACAAGTTTCACAGAACAACTTTCTTTTGCTCAAAAGTCAAATTAAATTCTGACACCAAGCTGATCAAGAAACAGCTGAGGTCATGTGACATCATGTGTCATCAACAAGCTGTTTCCTTTTAGTTCTGTCCTGGAGCTGCAGAACATTCTTGGACCCCCCTACAACCGCTGCGTTCCCATGGAAACCGTAAAATAGCAACACGAGGCACAGATTGACGAATTCCAGTTTGCTTGGAGGGAAACAAGCAGGTGGAACCGGTTCCGTCCAACCAGGGCTGGAATATCAGGAAGCCGGGTGGAAACGGGCCACATAGGCACCGCAGGACGGGCAGTAGGGACGCTGCAGCTCAGCAGGAAGCTGTCGGCACAGCGAGCAGAGCTGGGGGTCTCTGCGGGGCCAGTCTGGACCGGGCTGACTGGAAATGGTCCGCCGGAGAGGCGGGTGGTAGTGAGTGGGGCGGGGGCCCCAGGAGGAACTGGCATCGTATCGCCAGTCATTCTCAGGGGGTATGTCCAGTCGGAGAGGCTGGGGGGGGCTCGCCCTTGACGCCTGGAGGGGCTGTGGCACCAACTCCCCATTGACTTTAACAGGCAGCGACGGTTGGCGGTAGTGACCGCTACTGGTGGTGTTGGCAGAGCGGTGAGATAGGGTGGCGTAGACACTCTGTTGACCCGATGGTGGGATAAGACAGGAGCTGATTCTGGGCCTGGGGAGGGTGGCGGTTAGTTGGGGAGGGGTGCATCGGCGAGGAGCCCGGGGCAAAGTGCCGTAACTCAGCGGGACACTGTGGAGATTCTGACCGGAGAGAACTTGATGCCCGTCAGACAAAACCAGAAACTGCTGCCGGGCCCCCGGTCCAGTTCCTGAGGTAGGGGAGGAGCAGGACGAGGGGGGAGAAATAGAGGTGGAAGAGAAGAGGGAGGTTAGTCTTCAATCAGAGACATCAGGTTATTATTAACATCAAAAAAATACAGAGAGAGAGAGACAGACGGAGAGAGAGAGACAGTGATGTCATATTTATTTGAGGCCACACCCCTGGCTCTAAGCCGGCCAGCTGGACTTCCAGCTCCTCAGAATGAACAACTAGAAGGTCCCTGCAGTTTTCACACATATACCCAGATCAGTACCGAGACCTTCAGGACCACTGTAGATCCCTACCACAGGTCCCGGTGTCCAGCTCAGACCTTGACCACATCCAGGAGACACTGAAGGGCCTCTGGGACTCTATGTCTGACGGCTGGTTCTAGAACCTCACAAATGTTTTCTACCGTTAAAGATTCTGGATAAAGACGAGATGAAACGTGTGAAGACAAAAACAGAACGGTCTCTGTGAGGTGGAGGGCTACCTGAGTGTCCCGAGAAGGAGGAGGTGCCTGATCTTGGGGGCCGTGATGACTGCGAGGGAGGGTGCAGCAGTGGTGGCGGTGGTGCAGGAGCTGAGGGGCCGAGATGGTGCTGGTGGTGGTAGGGGTGGTCTGTAGTGAAGGAGCTGGAAGGGAGGTGAGGAGAGGAGGTGCTGGGTCGACGGGGGAGAGAGGAGTAGTGAAGGTCCACATGTCTGAGAGGGGGTCTGGGCGCAGAGGGGTCCTTTAGATGATGGTGGTGGTGGAGGAGGTAATGAGGGAAACAGAAAAAGAGAGGGAGGAGTCAAAAATGAAAAAGTTCATAGAATGTAGGAGAAGTGAAGGATGAAGAACACGGAGATCCAAACGTCGTCTTCATCTCTGAGTCAGGTTCTTCTAGAAATAAAAACATCAGCACTCCGAGTTCTGTTCTAGTTTTTAATTTAATACTTGGCTCATGTCGCTTCGACCGGTTCTGAAGGTTCTGGTGCGGCCCAAATCCTCTGACTTTAGTCGATCCCGACAGAAGACGGTTCTGATGGCTGGAGTAGAACCTCCGCGGTTGGCGCTCTTTCCTGAGGGCTGAGAGATCCACAGACTCCGATCGGGACCAGAACATTCTGAACCCGACATGTTATCAGCCAACCCGGAACAGGTGTGTAACATCACAGCAGCACCAGTCCTGATAGGGGGAGGGGCTTAACCCATGTTTGTGTGTGAGACTTACACAGCAGCGGGAGGGACCCGGGTTCGGGGGACGCGACCCGGTGACGGTTCCACTCAGGCTCCGGGCGAGGCGCCGCAGGTTTGCTGCGCTGTAGCTCTCATCCTCACCTGAAGGCGTCTGCAGAACCACCGCAGGAAAAAACCAGAGGAATCAGAACACAGGCCGACCTCAGATACCAGCACAACCGACCCATCAATTATCCACTCATGTATTAACTCATTCATATAAATAACTGTTACATCAAACGGTCTTCCAGAATTACTGACACCCTTATTGTCTCCATCCACGATCTTTAATTCCATGATTTATGAGACTCGGCGCTGTTACTGTAGCCAAAGGGGGTGGAGCTAAATATTCGGGTTTGAACAATTGTGACACACAGGATCAGATCGTTAGTGGAGACGTGACATCCTCGCTATCTACAGATGAGCTGCGCCTAAGTTGTACCTGGGGAGGATGAGGTGGGACCGGTGTTCTGTAGGCACATCTCTCCATCTCTGCGGTCGGCGTTTTGGACCGTCCAGCTCCTGGCAGCGTTCTTCTTGCACCTACACACATAAAGTATAACAGGAAGGGCGGCGTCTTCTCCAGATGGCTGTCCAAAACGTTTACAACCCAAATGTGACAAGATGCTAAACTATCGTTAGCGTGAACTCCTACCTGTTTTATTGATGGACGACTGAGGTCCGGCCCCGCTGGTGCCCCAGGGCATGCTGGGAGCTAACAAACTGGCTTGGTACAGACAGTCCAGCTCTGACAGCTCCTCATCTGGTGCGGCCGCGCCTTTATCTCCTGTTGAATTCTGGGAGCCGTAATATCTGTTGACGTTCTCCGCCCAACGCTCCACAGGCAGCGGCGCCCTGTAGTCCTGGTGGTGGGGGGAAGGGGAGGAGGTTCGAACAAGTGAACCCAAGGGAGACTGGGGGGCGCTGGTAGGGGAGGCTGGGAGAGACCTGATTGGTGGATCAACGGGACAATCAACAACATCTGGTTGGTCCAGCTGTAAGCAGGACCACTTCCTGGTGGGATGGGAGGAAGGAGGCGCGGGTGAGGTGGGTATGGTTGGTGGCAGTCTAGGGTGATGGGGCTCCTCCTCCACCATCAGAGATGGAACAGGTGAAGGCGTTCTAGAATATAGCCTAGATGGGGGAGGAGGTACTGCTGGTCTGCTCCATTGGAAGGGGTGATCAACCTCCTCGAGTGGAGTGGGTGGAGCCACGTCTCCTGGGGAGTCCACGCAGAGGGCAGGGAGGGGCCGAGTGTTGGTGAGAGGTCCCCCGAAGTAGAAGCTGGCTTTGCTGTCATCAGTGGGTAAACCTGTAGGTCCTCCAGTTTTGATGGAGGAGACAGAGGATGTCCTGAAAGGGTGGGGCTGAATGAGAGGAGGAGGGCCAGGAGAGGCGTACTGGTCCTGACAGACAGCTGATTGGTCAGCCTGCTGGGCCTCTGTCAGAAGTAATTGGATTGAGAGAGGCTTTTCACTGCAGAGAGGGAGGGAGGGAGGGAGAGAGGGAGAGAGGGAGGGAGTGAAGGTGAGGGGTGTGTCATTTCATCACTAGTTGTTGTATCTCACACTACCCAGATCTCTCAGGACGCATGTTAGTATGAATTTGTACATTTCTGACATTGTTCAGTTCACAAACATGACTTTTATGACATCATCCCTTCTAGCCTCTGATTGGCACACTGGACACTACAGGTGGTACCTGGGCTCCTCCTGGACCACCTCCTCCTCATGCTGCTGCTGGCGCTGCATACGTTGCTGCCGGCTTTGGGCTCTCCTTATGCAGCGCTGCAGCCGGCTGTGACTACTAGCTCCGCCTCCAGCCGCTAGCAGCTGAAGTTTTGCTACAACCGGGTCACGCGTCAACAGAAAACAAAAAAGGAAACAAAAACAAAAAATGAATAAAAAAAGAAAAAGATGCAGAAAATAACTTATGAAGATTTCCTGCTGGCGTGATGGTCATGTGACCATTGAGTGTGTTTATGTCAGGAAGGTCTAATGGAGACAACAAAAGAGTTAAAAGTGTTCTGGTGAAATAATGAAAATGAATAGAAACTTTAAGAAATCAAAAATAAAACTCAAACGAGTCACTTCATTATAATACCAGACGGGTTTAACTACATTTACAGTCCAGGTTCACACAGTCAAACAGTCCAGGTTCACACAGTCAAACAGTCCAGGTATTTGATTTAAGAAATAATACCTCCTGAAATTCAAGATATTTAAAACTTCTTTAAAGATCAAAAACTACATTATAGAAGTTTGGAGGATCTGCAGGTTCACTGATCTCACGACGCCACGTCTCTTAAAAATCACAAGTATGCAGGTGGAAACTTGTGTGAGACAGGTGGGGTGTGAATGAGAGACAGGTAGGATGTGTGTGAGACAGGTAGGATGTGTGTGAGACAGGTAGGATGTGTGTGAGACAGGGAGGAGCTTACAGACTGCTTCGTTGACCACAGACAGCGCAGCAGTGACCTCGCCTGCCTGCTCCTGACGCACAGACTGATCCAGCAGAAGCTCCGCCTCCGACACACACCTCTCTATGCTGTCACCTTTACCTGCAGGAGGAACACGCGCACATTACAGAGGAGGGCGGTTCTGTTGGACGCCCGTTTCCTTCCTGAGCCCGGATGGACTACATGTCCCATGATGCATCGCCAAGCCTTTCAGTGTGTTTGTACCCTGGATCTGCAGCTGGTCCAGGTCCAGGTACTTGCTGGGTCGGGGGTTGAATCCAAGCGCGGCCTCTTTCTCCTTCTCCTGCTGTCGCTGCTGCTCCTCCTCCTTTGCTCGCCGCAGCACCTCCTCCTGCAGATCATCCAGCTCACTGCGACCTGCTTGGGTAACACACAGGAAGTAGGCGGAGTCAGGAGATAATAATAATAATAATTATGTTTAGACCTTTGATTTTGTGTTTTATAAATAAAAAACATTATGAAGATAAATGCAGTTAAATATTTCCAGGAATGAAACAAGACAGATTTAGAAAGATCCATTTAGACACGACTGGACCGGAAGCTGTGTTTGACTCTAAAATCTCCCCCTAGTGTTGGAAATATGCAACTGTCCCAATATCACTCCAGTTCTTCCTCTCACTGAGGTCCGTGTGCGTCTGATGGGTCATACCGAGGCTCCGCCTGCTGGAGGAGCCTGGATCCTGCAGCAACCCGCCGCTGCTCTTCGACTGGATGTTCCTCCATGACGGTCCAGAGGAGGAGGAGGTGGAGGGCTTCTTCAGAACAGCATCCCTGAGGAGAAGAGACAAACCGGTTCACCAACAGCGGGATCTCCTGAGGGAGCACCTGTTCCGGACCTCCTGTCTGCTCACCTGTCTCCCGGGTTCAGATCCAGGCTCAGTGGACTGTTGCTGTTCCGCTCGCTGCTCTCGTACCCGCTCTCCATCCTCTGGATCAGCCTGGGAGGAGGTGGAGGAGGAGGCGGCTCTGTGCCTCCCACTCCTTCAGAGGCTGGAGTGGCACAGTCGCTGGTAAGGCCGGATCCCAGAGGACTGTACCCCGCCTGCCTCCGCCTCTCACGGGTGAAGATGCTGTCGATGTTGAGCGCCTCCCGTCGGGGCCTCCACGCCGGCCTGTACCTCCCTGACCCGGCTCCTCCAGAGCAGCTGGACTTTGACTCGCTGCTGGTGCTCTCGGCCTCCCAATCGTGGAGTTGACTCGAGGAGGAAGAGGAGCAGGGAGCGGAAAGGTTGTTGGTGGAGGAGGTGATCTCCGAGAGCACGTCTGCCGGTAAGGAGGAGGAAGATGAGGAGGAGAGGGGACGACTGTGGATAATGTTGCTCATGGTCTCCTTGAAGTCTCGCAGGCGACTGGCTGAAGATGAGAAGGAGGCGGAGGAGGGTTTGGGGAGGCGCCGGGGAACCTGCTTCTCCATTAACGTCTCTCCTGAAGGAAAGGAAGAGGACAAGATAAGAAACGATGGAAAACCAGTGACAAAAGGAAAGAAGGAGATATGGAGAAGTTGGAGAGAAGAAACAAATGAAGTGAAACATTAGAGGAGCAGCAGGGACCAGAGAGCGACCATGAAGGGAGATCAAACTCTTTGAATGAGATCACATGATCCAAGGATGTCTGGTGATATTAGTTTATTTTTCATAGCTTAGCACGCTTGCAGCCGACGTAGCATGTGCTAATGCTGTCAGTGCTGCTCATTCATAATTCATCCAACGATGCAATAATTAGATGAAGTTGTTTAAGCTCTGGTTGTGATCATGCTGGTTTTTTAAACTATCTTGATTACATTAGCTTAGCATTAGATTTAGCAGTGGGTAAAGTGGCTGTCCCACAATCGGGAGATTGGGGTTCAAACCCCAATCTCCCGATTGGCGTCCGTCCCCATATTAACCGACCGCAGTCTGGCCCAAACCTCGCTGTGGTAACCAAACGATGAGGCCTCGTCGTCTGGTTTAGCTCGCCGGTGGCGGCCAGAGCTCCGCCTCCTATCCCTGGCCCCACCTCCCTTCCTCAGAGACTGTTGCTGCCAACCGCCCAGCACTTGGCCTTAGCCACAAGAAACATGGCAACAGCTGTTCAGGGCGTGGTCACAAAAACATGGAACACAATGATAGGAGAGGAAGACGAATGACCAGCAGAGCAACCAAGTTGTCATGTCTGTGATTGGTCAACAACATGCCAGAAAGTAAAAGGACAGAGTCATTTCAGTCACATGACAGAAGAACATTTTGAAGGTGTTGTTATTGATTTCCTGTTTCTTAGCTAACTCCATAATGACTTATTTTAAACAAAACGTTTTTTTTCATGAATATTAAAAAACTATTAACATGGTTGACGGAGGGAAAATGTTTTCGGTAATGCGAAGCAACATTTGCCGTTTATAGTCTAAATCAAATATTTGCTGCATCACTATTTAAAAACAAAAGTCAGAGTAGGCGTCCGATTGTTTTGTTATTCTGAACAAACTAATACTGTGTCCTCAAAGACCACCTGTGCCGCCTCACTGGACTCATCAGTGTTACCCATAAATAAAAGAAAATGTATTATTCGGCCTAGAAACAACAAAGCTTGAAGCCTCACAATCGAAAAAAGGAAGCATTAAGACCCAACTCGTGAAACCTTTGAGAGGTGACCTGGTGAGATCTGTACCGTTCACTTAGAGATTCTTAGACAGGAGTCTTTTTTTTCAAACCAACATCATAAACAGCTGATTTTACCCTTAAATCCTGGAGAATATCATATTCCATTTACCAAAGAGACACCCTTGAGTTTCACATTCAGCACCTTTGAGATTTGTGACCCAGGACTCAAAGACACTTAAACGTATTAATCAAACCTGAAATCCATCGGCCTTGATTTTTAAATGATCTACTGATTGGAGAACATCCACCCAGAAGCCTCCACCCACCTATGGTGTCCTGGCAGCAGAGGGAGGTGTGCAGGGGTCCGTCTGGACGCTCGATGACGGTTCCCTGGGAGTCGGAGGAGTAGTGACTGGCCAGGGACTCATGGTGCGAGTGAGAGGGCTGTCGGTACGAGTAGCTCTCCGTCGATGAGTCGGTGCGAGTGTCGCTGGACACGGACTGCTCGCGGCCTGGCCCATGTGTGGAGGGGGTGGGGTTAGTACAAAAAACAAAACAAAAAAAGTTCACACCTAAACCTGACTGCTCCTGCAAGTTCTACAGCTACTTCTACGAGTACTGCGGGTTCTGCTGCTGTCGGTTTAGTTACCTGAGCATCCGCTGCTGTCCTACTACTACGACTCCTAGCTGTGTTGTAGTTACCCGAGTCCTCGCTGTCGTAGCAGGCTCTGTTGAGGTGCCGCAGGTCGAGTTGTGCCGGGAGGTCCGGTACGGACACTGGCGTCCCCCGCGGGTCGGCGTACAGCAACAGCAGAGGCTGGTAGTGGCCCTTGATGCAGCGGGAGACCACGTCCTTCCACTTAGGGCCGATCTGTGGAGTTAGCAAAATATAAAATACTTTCACTCGCCTTCAAGATTTTTCAATCTTATTATTGTGGCTTTGGTGGTCGGAGCCGCTGTTTTGGTACCAGATTGGTTCAGAGAACTGTGAACTAGTGGATTCTCTAGTTCAAACCCCTTTGCAGTGACTCACACAACCCAGGATGCGGTAACAGAACCGAACTCCAGTTCCCATAGATTAATTTAATCCCTGTTGAAAAGACTCGCCAAACGTCAGCCGCGATGATTCACCCAATCACCAAACGTCAGCCGCGATGATTCACCCAATCACCAAACATCAGCCGCGATGATTCACCCGTCACCAACCAAACCTCAGCCGCGATGATTCACCCAATCACCAAACATCAGCCGCGATGATTCACCCGTCACCAACCAAACCTCAGCCGCGGTGATTCACCCAATCACCAAACATCAGCCGCGATGATTCACCCGTCACCAACCAAACCTCAGCAGCTATGATTCACCCAATCACCAAACATCAGCCGCGATGATTCACCCGTCACCAACCAAACCTCAGCAGCTATGATTCACCCGTCACAAAGCCTCAGGCGCGATGATTCGCCCAGTCACCAAACGTCATCCACGATGATTCAGCCAATCACCAAACTTCGGCCGCGATGATTCAGCCAATCACCAAACTTCGGCCGCGATGATTCAGCCAATCACCAAACTTCGGCCGCGATGATTCA
>VRLP01004315.1:0-50759 GCA_009660295.1 Lophius piscatorius | reverse complement strand
CAGGTTCACACAGTGAAACAGTCCAGGTTCACACAGTGAAACAGTCCAGGTTCACACAGTGAAACAGTCCAGGTTCACACAGTGAAACAGTCCAGGTTCACACGGTGAAACAGTCCAGGTTCACACGGTGAACTACACACTGACCATCTCATGCTGTAGGACGTTCATCCTGAGACGGAGCTCTACTTTGAGGATCTGTCCCCATTATCATCGAGAGGATATGACATCATAGAACCAACTACAAGCAGCATGAAGCCAACAGAGGAACCAGGATGACATCGAGTCTGGCAACAAAAGATTTGACAAATTTGAAACAATAAATGATAAACATCTGTGTCTCTAATTCCTTTCTCTCCTCCTGTTTGGGGTCATTAAAACACAAATCCTTCATGAAAGCCCATCTTTACACGTCAATGTCGGTTCTCTAGATTTCGGACCTCATCTCTCCAACAAGGCCCTGAGGTTCCTCGGGTCGAACACATACAGACTGAGAGCACTTACTTCCTGTCCAGAGAGGTAGTAGGCCGCCAGCAGTCCACCAATGAAACGAATGTTGACCTCAAACACTGACACTTCGGCATTCTGGGAAACAAAGAGCACAGAAACAAATGATCAAATAAAACAGGTGTTTATTTTTTAGATGTTTCATAGGGGAGATTCTGTTATTATGGTACCAGAGGGACGTGTGGATCTCATTTGTAGCTTTGACTTCTTTTTATCTTGTTTTATTTCTGTTGTTTTGTTTTTACTTCAGTGCTTCATGGACTACGAGATCAACTAACTGACTTTTTAAAGCGTGGTATTAACGTTTTTTTAGAAACATCCCAACAAATGTGACGCACATTGGACGGGAACGGAGAGACGAGAGGTGGTGGACATCTGACGCCGGATGAATGAGGAGGTCCCCGGCTCCCCGGGCGCTTCAAAGGGACCGCCCACTGCACTGATCAGTAAAAGATACATTATTATTATAATTAGTTTTATTATTATTAAGATACTCACGTATATTAAATTCTCTTTCTCTGTTGTTTATAGTTTTTAGTGAGATCCTCTCAGACGGAGAGAGCGGGAGCCAAATCTCGTCATAAAAGAGAGTGAAGGTTTGTTTTCCTCGCTTAAAATCATACATTCATGCTTCTAATATGCTTTAAGTTAAAGCCCCGTGTTGTTGTGTGTTAGACGCCCCCCTCCTCCGCTAATGAATGATTAAGTAGCTGCCATGTCAGCTGGAGCAGCAGTGAGTCATTGTTGGAGGCTCTGCTGTCCTGTTTGGGGGTCCGTGCGCTACAGCCCGCTCTAAGGTGATGGATGTGTTGGCGTGCGCCCGGCGTTCCACGCCAGACTCAAAGATCTACCAAATTAGTGGAAGCCGTTAGGTGACACATTAATAACTCAGGCTAAATTGACGATTTGAATCGGTGGCAGTGTCGCAGTGACGAGGAGATGAGTTAATGCTACCTGGCAACGAGCGTGTTTGTGCCGAGACTCGCTTCAATTATAGAGCAGCGACGGTTCGACGCCGCAGCGACGGTTCGACGCCGCAGCGACGGTTCGACGCCGCAGCGACGGTTCGACGCCGCAGCGACGGTTCGACGCCGCAGCGACAGTTCAACGCTACAGCTCGCCAGTAAACTGTCAGATATGACACGTGACGCCTGTCTGTCTTCAGGTTTAGACTAATGAGTTCTGCTGCTTATTTTCGGTGGCGCCGCCGAGCATTCTGTGTCGGACACAAGTGATAGCTGCCACATCCTGATTGGGCGCCCCCCCTCTCCCAGTCATACCCGCGTCCCCTTAAGCATTCTGCTGAGGGTGGGAGGCGTCCCACTCCGCTGTCACATGAAACGACAGGAGGGAATATTCTTTCAGGGTTTGGTGGAAGGTCTGAGCCAAACTCAGTGTGTTAGATGAATCAGCTGCGCTCACGGATCCCACGGATTTTACTTTCCCTTTCCTGTAAAACGTCCTTTTGTATAACTTTTCCCTGTTTTGTATTTTATACAGTTTGGACCTTTGTTTAAAAAAAAAATAACCCAGCAGAAAGTATGGCCTCTTTTTTATTTGGTGAGGTATAAGGTATTGTAATTACTTTATTATTTATGTGGGTAAATCTTATATATATATATTTTTTTATACAATGTTTCAATAAAAAATTAAATAGAAATAAGTAAATAAATAATACTTTTTTTTTTTTTTTTTTAATTAATAAAATTATTAATAAAATATATATATATATATATATATATATATATATATATAAATAAATACTGGGGGGGGGTTTGGTTGATTTTGAAACAGATGTACAACAGCGCATCGTTTTAGAGTCATGTTTTAAGTAGATTAGCGCTGACGCTAGGATAGCAGATTAAGAGCGGAGCCCTGCAGCCACGTCTGAGGGTTCCACGGGTACGAGCGCGGTGAACTTTCACTCTCAGGGAGATGAAACCTGTCCCAGAGTGACGGCTTTCATCTCCAGAATGAAAAATTCAGACCGTGCTCTCGTTCCTGCCTCAGAGCTCTGACGTGGTGTGGACGCAGCCTTTGAAGAAATCTTTGATTTGCACAGGGGCCAAGCCTAAGAAGACTTTTTCTCTGCCAATTACGTTGCCAGGTCACTGCAGACTTGTGGAGTGTAGCTTCCTATGATCCGTGGAATTACCTGCTCGGTAAAAACCAGAGTGACGCTGTGGTCTTATTCCAGCCTAAGATGGATTCTACGTCCAAGTATGTAGAAAGGGAACAAAATATGCAAAAATATTGCTTATCTTTCCACAAACTCATTCTGAAGTGTGACCAAAGAATTTAAATAAGCATCAAAGAAGCGTTAAATAAACGTAAGCCCAAATTTAAGAACTCGTAAGAAATCTGTTAAATAATGTTTTACCTTTTCCTGAAGCCTAAAATTCAGATTATCACATTTTAGACTTTTTAAGACCTTCTAACGTTTCAATTTAAATTTGAGACAGATTTTAGAGCTTTTAGAAACTATATTTTAGACCCGTCTGAGAAAACATACCTTTTCTGAAAAGACATTAGCTGGAACCTCTCTATTCAATGAATTCAAACGTAGCCATTGTACGGCGAATGTTTATCTCCTTTACTATTTCCATTGTATTTGTGTTCTGCTGAGTTGGACCGCTTCATAACCGGAGCAAGTTTTTGAAACGATCTGCCGTCATCTATTCCTTTCCACTTCCATTAATATCAAATCCACTATTTCTGCCTTTTCTCATCAAACCCCCATTTGCTTTATCTGTTTTTTTAATTTTCCACTCTGCTGTCTTGCATCGCAGAAGAACCGCATGGGAAACCCAAACCTTATCATTTGAGTAAGACAGATAAAATCTGATATATGAGACATTATGGGATGGTTTCCATAAAAAACTCCCTGTAGCTCCAGTGGGAGAGAATATTCTCTTTACATACCACGGTGATCAAGTTTATAAAAGATATCATAATACCGGAGCTGGGAGTCCTATCGCTGTAAAAATCAGAACATATGATATTCATATTTTTAGATACATCGGGACAAACGCCTCCAGAAGTACAAAAAAAAAATTCATTACAACTGAACATTTCGCCTAATAATCATCACACTGTAATGCTAAAGGCTGTATTCTGTGTGTGGAGGTAGTTACAATGTTATGGATGTATTCTGTGTGCGGAGGTAGTTATAATGTTATGGCTGTATTATGTGTGTGGAGGTAGTTACAATGTTATGGCTGTATTCTGTGTGCGGAGGTACTTATAATGTTATGGCTGGATTCTGGGTGTGGAGGTAGTTATAATGTTATGGCTGGATTCTGTGTGAGGAGGTAGTTATAATGTTATGGCTGGAGTCTGTCTGCGGAGGTAGTTATATTGTTATGGCTGGATTCTGTGTGCGGAGGTAGTTATAATGTTATGGCTGGATTCTGTGTGTGGAGGTAGTTATAATGTTATGGCTGGATTCTGTGTGCGGAGGTAGTTATAATGTTATGGCTGGATTCTGGGTGTGGAGGTAGTTATAATGTTATGGCTGGATTCTGTGTTGTGAGGTAGTTATAATGTTATGGCTGGATTCTGTGTGTGGAGGTAGTTATAATGTTATGGCTGGATTCTGTGTTGTGAGGTAGTTATAATGTTATGGCTGGACTCTGGGTGTGGAGGTAGTTATAATGTTATGGCTGTTAAGGACGGCATGAAAATGAAGGAGGCTGTTATACATGGTTCTACAACCCATAATACTCGGACGAGTCTGTGTGACGTCACCTGATCCTCACAGCTGTGTTCCGTAACCTCCTCCTCCGTTTTGGCTAACAACAGTCGGCGCCGACCACGACTAATTCCCGGCTTTGGATAGTTCTGCCTCGGCTGTCGTTATGGGGGGCATAAAACCCGCGGCGGCAGCGATGAGAGATTTAGAAGGGGTCGTAAAAAGGAGCCGGCGCCGACACAGTGAGAGGTTTCAGCGACACCTGTGTCTTCTGGCGCTTTAATGCTGAGTGTTAATGCCTTCATAAGGTTTTACTGCCACACTCAAAAACACAACGGCGTTTGTTATGGCCTGTAGAAATAGTCATTAGGCGGTGGAGATGTCACTCATCTCCCAAATACACCCTCATCACCCATAACATTATAACCACCTGCCTTATATGGAGGGTTGCACCTTTGCCACCAAAACGAGTCGGTGATGTCACTGTGTGTTCTGACACCTTTATATCGGATCGCCTCCTTCATCATGGTCTTCTTCGGATCACTTTTTTAGGTAAAAGCCGCGTCGGGCCCAGAAACCCAACGAGACCTGCAGTTCTGGAGACGCTCTGATCCAGTGGTCCGGTTCGGTTCTTGTAAAAGTTTCTCTGATTTGGATCTTCCCCTTCTTCCCTGATACCAACACATTAACCCCAGGACCAAATGTTGGTTTGGGGTCTGTAGTACGTCACCCACTGAGACGGTGGTGAGGTCATCACTGTTATCCTGAGGTCGCCTGGCAGTGGTTATAATGTTATGGCTGACACCTGAACAAATCCTGTAATAAGGACATGCGGTAGCATCAGGGATCGTTGGATGTGATCAGTAAAGTGACACATCGATGAATACTTTCTCATAATGTTTAAATATTGTTGGTAAATGGTTAAATAATGTTTAAATGCTGAAATGGAAGAATTTTACGACATAAGATCCCTGCATGCAGAGAATCACAATTTAGATTTGTCAGTTGACAAATTGAAACTGGAGCTATAAAACCTGTGATATATTGACGTTGAGAGTGAAAGAAATGTCTCTCTTCATCACCTCTAATCCTCTTCCTCTCCTCATTTTCTCTCCTCCAATCTATCAAGCCTTCACTGTTCATCTTCATCCACCTCTAACTCTTCAGTCTGTTCTCTCTCCCTCACTGATGCTCTCCTCCTGTTTTCCAGCCTTTCCCTCTATTCTCCTCCTCCTCCTCCAATAAATCTAAACCTCATTTCGCTCCTTTCCCTTCCCCACTTCCTCTCCGTATCTCTCTTTCACCAGCCTCCGACTGTCGGACCGTTAGATCCGCTGCGATTGCCTCAGCGTTGTGGTCGGAGGGAACGGGATGGAGGCGGGGACAGAAGAATGATTCAGAGGGAAGTTTGGAGGAGGCGGACATGAAAAATGGAAAGAAAGGAGGCAGGAGCCTTCATGTGAGAGGAGAGAGAGGGGAGGAATGTTAAGAGCTAAAGGTAGTTGTGAGAATCGTTAAAGGATAGAAGAAGAGATGCTTTGATCTCAGACAGGTGACCATGAAAGACATAAAGACACGCCTCCGTCCCCCCGTGGAAAAAACGAGACAAAAAAAGCTAGTTTGACACAATAATGTTTCTATAAATGCTAAGCGGCGTCTGATCAGGACGCCGAGGAGGAGATCAGAATACATACACAATACCCACAAGGCTGGTCGGGATTGTGTATGTATTCTGATCTGTTGAAATGAACGTACCTCCGTCCTTTCACCAATTATACGACAGTTAGAAGTGAAAATAAAACTTTGTACGCCTTCAGTCCGTTACATGTTATATATATTATACATGTTGGCTTTGTTAAAGGGCTTCAGGGCTCGTGGCTCTGAGCTCCTGCTAGCTTTAGCCGCCCTGCCAACGTTAGCGTAACTTGCTTTGTTCCTCGGTGTGATTAATTTGAAGTGTGTGGTTACGATCGTTGTGCTGAACGTTTTTCGGGGCTGAAGAGATCATTGTTTTGTCCTTACTGGTGAAACAAATTGCGAGCTACCCTCTAGTACGTCGTTAAAATAAAGCGCCTGGAGAAAATGATAGGGTTGGTAAACTTGAATAGAAGAGAAATAAATGCAAAGGCAGGGAATGAAATATTAAAGAGGCCGGATCAAAGGTCAGTTCCATAAAAAGAAGCGATGGACAGATGAAGCATCTGATGAAGGGGAGATAAAAACCCTGATACAAAAGGGGGAAAACGATAAACTGGTGGAGGAGCGAGAAAAGTGTGAGGAAGATAGAAAAAGGGAATGGAAGAGGGAACAATTGAGCATTAAAAAATAGGATGGGATGAAGGCTGTGGTCACAGTCAGAGACAGACGGGGGAGGAGGGGGGGGTTGATGCGAGGAGAGAAGAAGAAGGAAGCCGGTAACGAGGAGATGCTGCAGGGCTGATGGACAGGAGGTGGGAGGAGGAGCTAGATAAAGGTAGAGGCAGACAGGAGGAATGGAAGACAGACAGACAGGAGACGCTGGTCAGATTGTGAAGAGATAAATATTATAATATGATGCTGCTGTGAGTTTGGATCTTTGTGAGGCAGAACCGCGAAGAACCGGTAACGACTAAAACCAGCGTTGAGTTCAATCAGCTGACTTTAATTAGATCGTATTCCCGCGGGATTCCCTGCGTCTCCTGGAATCCTCCGTGTTTATTTACCAGACTCATCAGGGACTTTTGGACTAAAGAGATCCGCCACCAAACATCATTTGTTTCTTTATCTATCCAGACGGCGCTGATGAGTCGGCGGTTTTGGATCCTTAGGGTGGAGCTTAGAGTGGAGATCACAATGATTTTCTTTTTTTTTTAAATCTGGAGAAAACTGTTTACATTTTTTAATTTAGTCAAAATAAAATGACTAAATTTTATTACGTATGAAGGTTTTCTTCTATACTCTGGTGAATAAATGAATGAATGAATGAATGAATAGATAAATAAAGGGAGTACGGACCACGCTGAAGTCCAGATTCTGTTCGATCCACTCCTGCCCGTCCTTGAACTCCTCGTGCAGACCCATGATGTAGAGCGTGTCTAAGGCGTCCACGATGCTGGCGCCCAGCTGGGAGTTACCTGCGGACAAAATGACATTTATTCACTGTCAGAATAGAAAAACTCTTCACCTCCAGGAAAAAACGTCTGGAAGACGATTCACTCGCTCAGATTTGTGAAGGAGACATTTACTGTATGTAAGAAGAACATCCTCAAAACCCTCAGAAAGAAAACACACCCGGCCAACTATGATCCAACATCAGCCAAAACATTACACCCACCTGCCTCCACCGAATCTACTCTGTGATGTCACCGTGTGTTCTGACAAACTTTCTGCCAGAACCAGCACCAACCTTTCCAGCAGTCTGTGTTACAGTAGCTCCTCTGAGGGATCAGAACATACATGCTGGCCCGCCCACGAACCGCTCACCCGGTCCCCACTCGGACCACTGCAGACCAGGAACCCAGAACTCATAGAGATGACTTCATCTTCATCATCATCTTTTCTCACGCTCTGCCAACCTCAGTCGCTCTTCTGAGAACGCGTTCTTACTCAGTTTCTGTTTTAAACATTCCTATTTTCATTGTTGATACGATACACTTTATTTATCTTGCGATAGTAACGTTTCTGTATTTTTTTTTTTATATAATAAGTTCCTTATGCTTCATGCAGCGGTTTGGGCCGAAGCTTTTCAAATAAACCCAAATGGGTTCTGTCTCTTCCTGCACTGAACACCATTTATCTCCTCTGATACAATTTGTGTTCTGCGTATTTTTTAAATCGTGTGAAATCAACTGAACTAAACTCCTAACTGGAAGCGCCCCAGAAAAAGACGGGAGCGGATTCTTCAGCTGAGATTCTCTGGTGAAGAGAAGGTGCGTGTTAATGTCTCCTCTTATTAATATGTAAAACAATGCAGCAAGGTCTTCCAGGATCTCCTCCTCCACGCCGCCTCGCTTCCCTGCACAAAGTCCCACAG
Organism: Lophius piscatorius; assembly: GCA_009660295.1. Taxonomy (NCBI): domain Eukaryota; kingdom Metazoa; phylum Chordata; class Actinopteri; order Lophiiformes; family Lophiidae; genus Lophius; species Lophius piscatorius. The sequence continues at coordinate 42,552 of VRLP01004315.1, read as the reverse complement.
AACATACTCCAGGGGTAAAAGTCGGCGGCGCTGCCCCTCGAAATCCCCCCTAATTTCAAATCAGCTACAGTGGATGCTGCTGGAATTCCTGAGCTTCCCTCCATCCGCTTTTATCTGCGACTCCATTCAGAGGAGAGTGTCTTCAGGGGCTGCAGCGTTATTATCACAATAGACAGGAACCGCTAAATCACTCTAAAAATACGCCGCGGCCCGGCTGCAGCAGGCAGGCCCGATAGCAACACGCCCTGGCTGCCTGCCTGATCCTGACAGATTGGCCCGACTGTTAGTGGAGCAGAGCCACTCCGCTGCTGCTGCAGCACCCGGGCCCCCTCCCCCCCTCCCTTCTGTCATTTTCCTCCCCTGCAGGTACGCTTCGGGCCTTCTGAGCCACGTGACACCGCCGAGGCAGAGACGGAGCCGGGTCCAAGTTCTGGAGCGAAAGAATATTCATTTGATATGAGCTCCAGTAACCCACCAGAGTGAGTCAACGATTCCATTAAGATAATTGAAAATGTGACACTGACATTTGGTAATTATGCCATCTTCCCCCGTCTAAATGTCCAGAGACACGGTCGTTGTTATTTCACAAACGTTCTATTAGAACCGTCCTGCCAGCAGAGTAAACAATAACCCTGTAAACAACAACGCGGGCTGTGCTCCGTCGCGCCGACATCATACTCTGATGCAGCGTTTGGCCGTGAGCCCGGGCTTTTCAACAATACACACCATCAGCCATAGCATTAAGACAAGGCCCCCTTAAGTTGCCAGAGCGCCTCAGTGATGTGACTGCGTGTTCTGAAAACCTCTCCATCAGAACCAACATCACATTATTCAGCTAGGGTAGTTTGTCTGCGCAGTCCAACATCAATACTGAGCCTCACTTTGACACTTGAAGGCCACCGTAGATTCTTATATACGCCGAGGTTTTCTCTATTGGTTGTAATTCGGAACCTCGCTGCTAGATGCCACAAAATCACACCGGACCTTTACATTTCAGGTAAAAAAGTATCTCATTTATTTTCAACAGAGAATGGGTGATTTCACTTTAACAGTTTGACGTCTCTCTGACAGTCCTGTGCACTGGATGTTCTCCATGTTCTCCATGAATTTTACTTTTTTTAGGATCTTATTCGTTTACTCTTTTTTTTTAAAAGGTGGAAAGAATGACCTCTTCTCATATTAGAAATGAACATGAAGTGTAATTAACAGGGACCACTTAAACTCAGCAGCAGGATTTCTTCTTATTGTGATTATGTGCCACCGCAGCGGGAGAATCTGAGGATTCCGTGATTGTTGTTTGTCACAAATCCCCTCCGGTGGGTAGAAATATAACCAGGACAGAGGTCCGTGATAAGACACGCACCAAAGATCTGACGGCTCTAAATGACTAATTTGCCTACAATGTGAAAATGTCCATTTTGTTCTTTTGTATTCAGCTTCAACCTTTCAGCCTTTGTTCCACTCTGTTAATCATTGTGGGATTTCAAGAGTAGTTAAAGTCGCTGTCAAAGCCTGCTCCACTAAATCTGGTGAAAGACTGTATCATCTGCTCTGTTCAGCTTTCTGCCTCAAAGAGTTACCGGTCGGACCGGGCCTCCCGCTAAACACGAGTCCTCGGCCTCCCCGGCCCGTCTGGCTGTCTGTCTGCAGGCTCGGTGCCAAGGGGATTCAACCCGCATTGATTTCAGTGTGGAGAATTCCCTCGGTTTTACCACGGAGGGGAAATAAATGAGACCAGAAAATGTGACATATTTCGGGGAACTCAGACATGTCGGTATTTTGTTTTCAGACGCATCTCTGACTTCCAGGACAAAAACAAAGCAGCGGAGTGAAAGAGTGGAAAGAAAGGTTTCATGTGTGGAGGAGAGTGCATGTTGGCGGATTTGCGTTAGTTAACAGTGCAAGTGAGCGCAACCCTCCAAAGGTGAGGTTGGCGTGAGTACAGCAGGGAAAAACTGGTGTGAATGCAGTATTTCAGCGAGGAGAAGAATGTTTGAGAGGAAAAGCTGTGGGACAAAAACTGCATGAAGAAGACATCAGCGAGGAAGAAGGCCTCGCTGATGTCTGTGAGAACGAGATGAATCCAACCAACTAAACCAGATCGGAACCCGACTCCTGGTGGTTACCTCCGGACGTCCTGGACAAGCGTTTGGGAAGAAGAGCGTAAGAGGAGCAGCAGGTGAAAAGGCCGTTTGGCACATTTTCTCTAAACAGTCAACGGAGCTGCAGGTCTTAAGACATACGACAGAAGAAGAAAGCTTCTGAGGAATATAACTGCTGTGTGTTCAATTTAAGTGCAGAAGTTAGAAAGCGGTGAAGAAAGCATTTCATTTATGTCGTTCACACCTTCTCCTAAATTCTCCCTGCAGTAATGAGGAGAAACCAGACCGCCACCAGCTCCTTTAAGAACCCATTTTAGCAGAAAAACAAACTAACTATGGCTTAAAGACATTTTCCTATGCGTTTAAAAATGTTCTACCGACACGAGACATCTTCAGCAAAAGCAGAAGAGTTTAAACTTTATATTTTGAATAAGTTAAACATTCACGCGACAATGTTGTGAAACGCTCCTCGAACACAAAGATCCACACCAACAACCAAAAACGCTGCAGTACTTATAACAGGCCAGGAGTTGGCGGTGTAATGTCTTTTTAAATCACCACCACTAAAGAAGAAGCAGCAGGAAGTGCAGATGGTCTGGTTTGCATAAACAAAATAATTTTCAATAATTAATTAAATTATGTTTTGTTGTTGTTGTTCTGTCAACTAATACATGGCTATCAGGCTAATTATGACCTTAAAAATACCAAAGCCCCTTAAACCAGTTCCAGTTTGAAATGAATTACTCAAAACCTAACCATTGTCATAGTTCTGTAATGATGCATTGTGGGTAATGTATCCGAATGAACTTATTGGGGATTTTGTTTTTAACTACCTCTTGATGATGCGAAAATCTGAAAAACTAAAATTCTGTGTAAGGCAACGTTTTGAGCTGTGTTTGAGGAGATAAGAGACGCCCCTGCTGCTGTCAGCGAAGGACAGATCCGTTTCCTGCCGTCCAATTTGGCACCGACTGCCCTGCTCAAAGTTTAATCTGTATGGAAATAGGCGAGAGAGGGAGGGGGGCCGGGTCGAAGACTTCTGAAGGATATTTGACATCTAGTCGTGAGCAGAATAAACTTCTCGTCTGTCTTTTTTCACACTGTAAGACTAACAACCAGAGTCTTCAACCATACAAAAAATGTAAAAGTCGAGAACTAAATTCAAAGATAGTGCTCCTCGACATGAAACAAAAGGAACCAGGAGGAAAAATCTTGTTATTTTGTCTGATGCCTCCATCAGCTTCCTCTGGCACACTGACCTTCATCTTTGCTGCCCTCACCAGAGAGGAGACTCTATAGCACCATCTAGTGGACTGATTTTATCATTCTAGTTCCAAAAAGTTGGATCAATATAATAAAATATCAAGACTTACATACAGCACGATGCAATAAAATGCCATTTTACTTTCGGCCCCCCCATCTTATCACATGCATATAATAATATAATTCAAGGATATTGAATGTGGACATGAAACAGGAGAGTTATTTAACAACACTGAATAAATGCTTCGCTATACTTAAAAGAAAGCATTTCCTTAATCTAGGCAGATACCAGGTTGTCCTATGGTAACTCTTTACATGGTCGTTGGTGGGGGCATAAAAAAGAGGAAAGACAGCTCGTTCTTCCAGGGCAAACAGACACGAAATAATAATAATAATAAGGCGATGTTTTCCCTCCGACTGTTTTTCTCTGTTATCTGACCCACTGTGGCAAAAAAAACATTCGACAAATTGATATCAACAAAAACCATTATCACTGTAAAAAGCTTGAATTCAGGATTAGACTGGGAAGCTTGACTTCACTAACAGAAGGGTCACAGACTTAGTGAGGGGTAAAATTTTAAATCTCCTACCGGCCTTTGTAAACGACCCCATCAAGATGTCTGCATTTCTTTCATGTTGTCTCCTACGTTCTAAAACCATGATCTCTGCCTCCTCCTCCTCCTCCTCCTCATACAGAAACATCTTCGGGCCCTCAGGCAGTCATTTCAAAGTGATTATCAGTGAAACCTCTCATCCCACTCCACCCCTCCTACCTCCTCAGCCATGAAGACATCCCAGCCCACAAATCAAACAAAGAAAGGGGATTAAAAGAGCAGAAAGCCTGACGTGGATTCCTTTCAGGCATGTCACTGCTGTCACTAACAGCCTGCCTCTTTGGATCATATCCCACCAGTGAGTCAACAGGGACACCAAATGTTGCCTGTGGTTATAAGAATGTCTGCATGACGTGGGATTTTAATCAGGGGGGGCGGTTAAAATCCTGGTTAAAATAACCAGGTGTGAGTCACCTGCTACTATGTATGGGTAACCGGTTACTAGGTGTGAGTAATCCGTTACTAGGTATGAGTAATCCGTTACTAGGTATGAGTAATCCGTTACTAGGTATGAGTAATCCGTTACTAGGTATGAGTCACCTGTTACTAGGTGTGAGTCACCTGTTACTAGGTGTGAGTCACCTTTACTGGACATGAGTAATCTGTTACTAGGTATGAGTAATCCGTTACTAGGTATGAGTAATCCGTTACTAGGTATGAGTAATCTGTTACTAGGTATGAGTAATCTGTTACTAGGTATGAGTAATCCGTTACTAGGTATGAGTAATCCGTTACTAGGTATGAGTAATCTGTTACTAGGTATGAGTAATCCGTTACTAGGTGTGAGTCACCTTTACTGGACATGAGTAATCGGTTACTAGGTATGAGTAATCTGTTACTAGGTGGGACCGGCACATGGGTGCAACCAGCCTCAAGTGAGGCTGATTTAATCAAGGGTTCTTCCCGGTGGATCGGTGCTCCTCTAATTATTGCAGCAGTGAGTTCTCCTGGTCAGTTTACACAATAATGTCATAGTTTAGGCTGCTGGATTTGGACCTTGAATCCTGTATTCTGAATCCATATCTATGACTGTTTGGATATAATTTATGCTTCATTGGTTTCAGGTATGGGAGCGTTGCCTTGGTGCTGAGACACGAACTTTTCCCATGATGCAATGGTTGGATTATCCCAGAGAGGAAAGATGCTGAGGAGGATTAGAGCCATCAGAACTTTATGACCGTGAGCAGGAGCCGACTGCAGGACCGGGTCCACAGGAGCCCTGCAGAGATGTTCCGAGAAGGAACAAATAACTAATGGCTGAGCAGAAGATGTGTATTGATTAGAAAAGTGGGAAATCAAAGCCCCCTTTGATTTAATGTGCGGTTTCATGGCTTTCTGGAGGAGGGGCGTAAAATCAATGTTGAGTTACCACCAAGTTGATCAAAGAGAAGGAAATTCACCTGGTGCTGACAGGTGTCAGTCAACTCACACAAAATGTTTCCATGGAAACCCAATTTATATAAAATTCAAGCTATCAAAAGAATGACATATGGCCAACACACTGAAGAGCCAAAACATTAAAGACACTTGCCTAAGTCCAATTTATTATTATTAAAATTGTGTAGGTCACCTACTGCAGCTCTGTGACGTCACACATTTATCAGAACCAACATCAACTTCTTCAGCCGCTTGTAATAAAATAGTTCAATGAACCTCGGGCGGCCATGACACCGTCGCCAGTTCACCATTTATCCTTCTTTAGGCTACCTTGGTAGGACCCAACCACTGCAGACTGGAAACATCTATGAAGACATAAAGAGCCTGCAGCTATCATTCCCACATTTCAACGAGAATCTCTTCTCTTTTGCAACACCGGTCACGTCCCAGGGTCTGCTCGCCGCCATGTTTGTGTTCACGCTGTCATTCTATTGGTCAACTTCATGACCGCTTGAGAGCAATTGGAATGGAATTCCGGTGAATTCAGGCATCATTTATTGTTACTTCGGATTAAAGAGAGATTTTCAATTTTTTAATATGCAACTCAATAAAGTTTCTTAAAGTTAAAAATAAAAATAGGCTTCAGTTTATCCCAGGACAAAGTCCATTTCTGTAACAATCTGGAAAAATGGGGAACTAGAACCAGCCGATCATTTCTCTTCTGATTATTCAGTGGTATTTTTATTAGGTTTAGTTAAGGTTTTAAGTTCGCTGAAGTCCTCATCGATGTAAAGGGACCGGCCTCCCGTGAGAACGTCTTCCAACAACGAATAACCAGTGTTCACATATCAGCGCTGGTTCTGTCCATCTTCAATAACCAGGACCGCTTCAGCTGTTAAGGATTGAAATTTGGCTTTGCTTTGACCCCTGACCTGAAGGGGTTGACCGCTTTTCAGGCTGAATCGATGCAGGCTGATGGTCTTTATACCCATGAGTATTCTTATAGTATTAGTGTGTGTGTGTGTGTGTGTTTGTTTGTCTGTGGGTCCGTGTCCTTGTGTATGTGTTTGTCTGTGTGTGTGTCCGTGTGTGTGTGTGTGTGTGTCCGTGTGTGTGTGTGTGTGTGTGTGTCCGTGTGTGTGTGTGTGTCCGTGTCCCTGTGTGTGTGTCCCTGTGGGTGTGTGTTTGCGTGAGTTGTTGGTCATATGAACAGATTACATCTGAGGACTGATTACAGTCTCACAGTATTGACCTCCACAATAAGGATTGTGAATTTTTGAAAATCCAGTTTTTACTTAAAACTGATTATACACCAATAAAAACACAGCTGTGAAATCATGTTCTCATAAAGAACTCAGAACCCACAATTTTACACACTACGTATTTAACATGAAGTATTCTACTTATTATTCTTCATCAAAGAAAAAGTGGCAGCCAGCCACCATGATGGAAGGAAAAGACCGATGCATCCTTCTTTAGTATGTTTCTTCATCCTAAGAATCTCAGTCACTGCAGGATGTTCATCGACCCCAGACTCCATCTAAGGTTGAGCTAAAAGGTCTATTTCTGACCACTCTTCAACCGTTACTTCTCTTAACACGGCTTGAATTGTGTTTCCTTTATGCCGTCATGTGAGATCCTTTCTTGAATTTCACACCTTCCAGACAGAAGCTGGGTTTGTGTGTGCGTGAGAATCCTCTACTCGTTCTCCACGGAGGGCAAGAAAAAAGAGAAGAAGCCCCCTCTGTCCCCCGACAAACTCATGGAAGGCATATAATAATGAATTTAGCGTCTGTGTCAGGGAAGAAGACTCTTTAGTTACGGCCAGACAATAAAATGATCACAATCAGCAATTCAGAGTAAATCCAGCAATCTTTGGTCCAATCCTCTTTGTCCTTGTGAATGTGTGCAGGATGTCTGCTCCATCCCCAATATACAGCTTTCCTTTTTCTGCTCTACTCCGTCACGCACGCACACACACACACACACACACACACACGCACGCACACAGAGCCGGGTTCTGTAGGAGGACAGGTTGCGCCTCCTCAATAATGGAAGTGTGTTTTGTGATGAGTGTGAGGGCTGAGTCTTTGTCTTGTATTTTAATGGCTAACCTGTGGCTAATCACCTGCAGACAGAGGCGATACAGGAGGCGGGAGACAACACACACACTCACTAAAGATATTGAGGTAAAACACAAAGACTGGCTGCAGATGAACGGGCGGACACACAAGAACGCCGACAAAAGGAAAACGCACATAAACAGGTTCTATATGCCATTTAGCAGCAGCTCGTAACATAACAGGCGCCTCCAGCCAATTTACCAGACAGAACATTTGAATTTTACACAAAAGCTTCATAAGCGTTCATTCTCACACACACATTTACATACAGACACACATTTACATAAACACACACCACATGCCCACACACACACATTTACATACAGACACACACATTTACATCAACACACACACACACGAAAACAACAGATTCAAACTGGAGTCTCATGTAAACTCAGCATCTATAGATACTGAACCGTGGACCAGAGAGGCTCCGCCCTCTTCCTGACCTAACCCTTTCATTCATTCGTCTGGCTTACCGAAGATATTTGTGGAATGCCCTTTCTTGGCGAGGGGCTTCAGCTCGTTGTGACCCCAGCCGTACTGTCTGTAGCTGTCCCAGGCGTGCTTCATCATCTGGAACAAAAAGATGAAGACCAATCAGCATTTTTAGAAGATGTGAAGGCTCCTGATTTGGCGAGACGGTACCGTGACATTACAGCCTCAAATCCAGCGTCTCACATGATCGGAGTCCAAATAATGGGAATCTTAGGAAAAGATCTTTGAAGTTCTACATTTTTATTCTGGACTGATACGCCATCAACAGTAACGAATGTAGTTTCCTCCGGCTTTCATCAAACACCAGCTAAAACGAGTCACAGCTACAAATTGATGCAACCGATGCAGAGAGGAAAAAAACACAACATGATTCTTATTGGTTGTTAGATATATTCACCTATTTGAGACATTTAGGCGTAATAATTACGCTTTGCTCGTGATGCACAAACTGCATTTTGGCATTATGACATTTTCGGGATGTTAGACTGGACAAACTCACATGAACACATACCAGCGGTAACCTAAAGTTCGTGCTCGGTTCTGATTGTAGGGATCATTTCAGCAGCCAGAATTGTAATAAGAAACCATAAATATGGCACGGAACTAATACTAAAAAAAAGACGGCAGTTAAAGACATCATTTTAGTGTGCGATGTAGAAGATCGTGACCAACGTGAGCTGGAAGCTCCTTGAGGGAATGTTGATAATTGGTTTCTGATGCCAGATTCGTGGATGGATTTATGACTGAAGGTACGTGATGGTGACCGGACCGATGACTGGCATATATTCTAAATCTTGTTTGATAAACTACAGTCTGACTGCACATCTTATCAAGAGAAGGACATAATGTTCACTAACATATCTCACCTACTGACAGGAGACAATAATGAGATAATCAAAGTTTTTCCCCTTTACCTCAGTGGTTATAATGTTACGGCTGATTGGTGTAAACTTATGAATAATTCCCCATTATATGCATGGGTTTGCAGTGGAATGGACCGGGCGCCCAGGAGTGGCCCAGTGTTATTAAGGTCATGGTCTGCTGGAGATTAGAAAACTCTCTCTTCCTCCCACATGATGAGCCTGAGAGGAAAAGAGTGAAGAATGCAGGATGATGCCGGTTCTGATGAGAAAAGTCAGCAGCAGGTCTCATTTGAAATGAATTCATTTTGGCCGGCCCGCCTTAAAACCTATTTTTTTTGGCATTTCCATTACACCGGTCCAAAAATCTCAAAGTGGCGTCTGAATTGCCGCCTGATTTTAAAGTGAGTCCAGACGGTACCGTAATGAGCCCGAATGAGACGGGTCGTATGTCTGCTGCTGCTTAGGGGGAACATCTTGATGCTTCTGGCTAACCTAAGGTCAACCACAACAAAGACACATCGGATCTGAGCCCAAGGCCCGCTTCGTTTAGACGACTGCAGCATTGAAGAAGAACCCGTCATTCAAATGTTGCTTTAAGGCCAATTTAACAGTGAAAATATTTTATACCTAATACTTAAAGAGTTCTAATATTACTAACTATTTTGCTCTTTGCAACAGAACCAGCAGACCTTTAATCCTTCTTAAAGTCGTTTTTTTAATTAATATTTGAAGTTGCAACATTTCAGTTTGTTATTATTCTATGTTTGTACAGAATCTTTTTATATAGTTTTATAGTTTTGACTGCCTCCAGGGTTTCCCTCAGTCCAGTTCCTGTTTTCATAGGTCCATTGTGTAGTTGTTCCGGCTCTGATGTGTGGACGGGGACGTGAAGCAGGGGTTTATAGATCTTTTTTTGCTCCGTTTTTTTTATGATCCATTTTCCCCCTGTGTGAGGATGGTGGCGGTGGGGATGAAGGGAAATGTTTTTTTATTGTGTAAAGCACTTTGTGTTACTTTTTTATGTTTAAAAAAAAAAAAAGTGTTATTTTACGGCCTCTGACAAAAACACGCAGACGACTGGTTGGTGAAATATTCATCACTCTCCTCAAAGCAGCGGCTGAAAACAAAGCCGGGACTTTTGCTGTTGTTTTCGCTTAAATATTTATAAGGGTGGTCAAAGTACGACATTACATTTGATTGATTAATAATACAAAAGGAAAACAAATGAAAACTGTTTGATCGTTTCATCTCGGGTCCACACTCCGACAGTAGGTGGCGCTAACACACCGTAACGCTGGTTACCATCTGCCGTAAAACAAACCGGAGAGGAGGAAGACGACTGGCCTCATCCTCGGCGAGGAAGAGGTTTTCAGACGGAGTAAATCCGCCGGTGACAGACTAACCAGCCGTATGGGCCGTGATGCAGCGACACAGTGACGGAGGAGAAGGATGGAGTTACAGAGGCTTCACAGATGAGAACCTCTGACACAACTCAAGGAGAATTACCGCGGCGTGCAAAATCCAACGGATTTATGACACGGGACTGTGAGCAAAAACTTGATTTATTGGTCGAAGCCAATCACATTGCACTGAGTGGCTGATCATGTGACTTAGGTAAACCAATCACAGCTCTCTGGGTTTGCAAGCATCTTCTGTCTCTTACAGGATCCATGAAAACCAGCATCTGATGGTCGAGCTGAGCAATTTAACCTTTAATGGGAAATGCTTTCTGACACGCGCAGACGATCCACACTCCCGTTCATAAGGTGGAAAATAAAGCTGCGATGAACTGGGCGCCGACCGCCAACAAGCGCCCAGAAGAAGAATACGACAAAGATGGCATGGACAGGAAGTGACTTCTCGTCCATCTAACCGTCCAACTATGTTAAATCTTTCACTGTTGAGATGAGTAAATGAATCTCCGATACAGAGCGGGGCCGTTTGTTGAAGTCGCCATATTTAAAACGCATCGCTGAAAAAAAAAAACTCAGCCAGAATATTGCGTGACGACGCTGGTCATGAACAGAAACAACTCAAACAGGAAACAGCGTTCCCAGGAAACAGCGTTCACAGGAAACAGCGTTCCCAGGAAACAGCGTTCCCAGGAAACAGCGTTCACAGGAAACAGCGTTCACAGGAAACAGCGTTCACATGCAGCCCCTGGTTATCGGTAAGACTCTCATGAAAGGACTTAGACTACATCCTCGCAAAGGAATGAGATCTCATTCAGAAAGGGAATTCTTTGGAAAAAGTTTGGTTCTTACATGCAGCATTTTTTTCATGATTAGGTCTTTTTCAGAATCTTGTTGTTTTTACATTGTTTTTTTATGAGTAGAATTGCATATTACATTTACAACTTTAACAGGTTTTATATATCAAACTAGTCACTGATTTATTGATTGACCAAAAATCCATTTGAAATCAAACAACTTCTCAAGTTTTTTAACTGCAAATATTGACATATTGATTAATTCAAAACCCACTTTTGATATTAATTACATTTATTATCATCTAACAGCCTTAAAAAGTGATAAACATTTGGTTGAAGAGCTGAGCCGGCATTGTGAGCGGCTCTGAGTGACCTGCAGTTAGTTTGAGGGATTTAAAGCTCCTGTCCGCCGCCCTTGTCTTTCTCATCTCCCTCCAATTCCGCCTGTGGACGTTTCCCAGCTGGCTTAGCGACGGGAACATTTAGAAGATGCACGACGGTGCCGACACGATGACGGATGAAGTGCTTCTTGCAGTAAATACATTTGTGGCATTGAAACGGAGTGGCAATAAATTCCACATGAATATCCGCGGCATGAAGCAGGAACCCGGACAGCAGGGACCGTTTTACACGCCTCCTGATCCAAGGTCTCGGACAGGAAATGGGCCACAATACCATCACCGCAGTTTCATGTATGCAGCCATAGAAAATTCACTGCAGTCATTATTATGTCTGCTGTATACCAAAACTAGTTTTTGTAATGCTTCCTCCATTAAACCTGGCTTTTGAGAATTCGATTCGATAAGAACATTTTCTTTGGCATATTTAAGAAACGTGGAGACTTAGACATGAACAGAAGCAGAAACGGATGATTCTTAAACACAATTATGTATTTTTATACGACCAAAAACATTTAATTGGGGTCAAACAGTTTTCTAAAATTCATTATTTATCAAAAGGTTGAGGTAATCCAATTAAAAAGTACTATTATCATTACTATTTTTACTGTTTAAAAACATGCTTGACCAAAAGACGATACATTTTATGTAAAATTTAGAGTATCAAAGATATTTAATTAATTTATCCCCCAAAGAGTTTTAAAGCTTTTTTTTTTCTCGGTTAAGACACTTAATGGTTAAAAGTGTATACATTAAATACACTTTGCCATGGGTTTTCAACTAAAACACGTGACCCCTGTTGTCCTGAAATCCCTAATATACACCGATCGGCCATAACATTATAACCACTGCCAGGTGAAGTGGATGATTGGGTCCGAGGATCTCCAGACCTGCAGGTCTTGTTGGGTGTTCCAGCTCTCCTTCCTTGGACCACTTTGAGTAGGGAGTATATTTTTATGGAGTCCACAGCATATCGTGTAAAAATTCTTTAAGGTTATTGCACAAATATTAAATTACAACTAAAATTCAGTGCAGGCCCTCTCAGTGGCAGAAGGTTAAAAATAAAAGGACACACAAAATAAACCAATATTTCCACAGAAGTAAATCCTCCATTGTCCTCAGAAACAGGCCTTGCTCTCAGCTGCTCTTTGAAGAGAAAAAAAAAAAACTGCTTTCGGTGCATCTCTACACAGTATAATAATGAACAACAGAAGTTGTGCTGGAATCTAGAAGAATAAGAATGGTAATGGTACGTCATGAAGAGGTCATCACAACTGTTGCTGATGAAGACCAGATGCAGCTGCTGCACAGTAGAAGCCCTTGCGATGGACCGACTGATGAAGGAAAACTTCATCGGTGAAGTAGCAGTGGAGCAGTAGAGTGTCTACTTGTGGACTTAAATGCAGACTTGATTGCAGCTGTCACCGGGGTGGGAATGAGATAGTGGTAGAAGTATGTATAAACATCGCTGTGCTCCAGTTTCTTGATTGCTCATGGACACGTGTGCGTTCTTGTTGGGTTATGAAGGTTTTGCTTTTAGCCGTCGTTGCTACTGATGAGCCGGCATCTTAAACCCATGACATCCAAACCCGTTTCATAAGTTCAGTTCAATATTTACACTACTAGAAGCTCCATCACAGCACATCGAGGTTTAAGCGTCCCACACACTCAGTATTTCTGCCTGAGGACCCTGAGGAAGTGAAAGATCTCCACCTCGTTCTTTGGCAGCAGACGTCAGAGTTATTAGAAGCGTTGAAGGCTTTATGTCCTGCCTACACTCTCCATCTGTGATGACCTTGTATGCAGGTTCTTTTATCTTTATCTCCTGTAAGTGATGCACGGTTAACATGACAAAGGCTGTCAGGCAGGCCGCCTTATTAATGCATGAGATGCACACGCACAGGAAGACATTTTACAAACAAGCAAGATGAGGGTAAAATCTGTGAAAACGCTTCTCTATCGCCATGTGATCCTCGCTGATCCAAGCGGAGAAAGGATGACATTGATATGGTGTATAAATTTCATAAAATCCATGAAATTGACACGGTACGACTTTAGAGTCGTGGGCGTTTAATTTCAACTCACACTGTAAGAATCAAACTGCACTTTCTACTTCATGACTACCTATTACTTATTATTTATATTATAACAACACGGCGTGTCACTATGGCAACTCAGATGCCACTTCTGACAGTTGCAGCGAGTAAAGAGGCGCTGAAGGTCAGCCAATCTAGTAGAGACCCTGCCAAAATTTCAGAAAACCTTTCGATCTTCCGATCCCTGAAAGGGAGCTGCTTATCGGCCGTCGTGACCCTGCGTACACTGAACGACAAACGACAAACACCGTCAGACGGGCCGGCAGCCCTGAGGTTTATTTGCAGGTGTGAATCGGCCTCATATCGTAGAGTGTACGTCCAACACTTCTGATCACTCCAATGTACTCTAATCAGCTCATGCTGTCATTTCAGGCAGAGAAACACGTAGCGGTCAACCTCTGACCCCTACACCGATGAGTATCATCAAAATGAACAGCGGGCCACAAAACATACAACAAACCACAATGCAGTTTCCATACGCTGTGTTATTATACGGTAGCTCCAGTGCAAATATCCCACATACAGTGTAAACAATAAGAACCTGCACAAACCGAGCCTCAGAGTCTATCGATCTTTGTCACCTTCCCTCGCCGGCCAAGTCAGGACGCTTAAAACGAGCCTCCCCTCAGCATCTTTTCTTATACATAATAGTTCAATAAAGTCAACCAATGGAGAGGAGATCCAAAGCAACAACTGCAACAGTAGATAGGAACCAATGAGGCATGATGACTTTTGCTGCCTCGTTTCCCTTAGATGAAATTAGAGGCGAGTTGCTGAGAACATATATATAAGTTTTATTTATACACAAGTTCTGAAATAACACTGCTGTATGATTTTAGTTGGAGCATGTGGGTCTACTGATCAATGACCTCCTGTGTTGTAAAGACAGGATGTGTTGGAGGGATGTCTGACCTGCTGGGGTCTGTATGGACTCAGCTGCAAGCCTGTGGAGAAACGGAGAAAACAATACTGTGTGTGTGTGTGTGTGTGTGTGTTGTTCTCTAATAAATGTTCCACTTACTGATTAAACGCCAGTTATTGGCATTAATATGCAACACTTTGTTTGTTGTGTGGCATTTAATGAAAATAAATTGTTTTGTAAAATGCTTTTCACAACGACAAGAGATGTGATCAAGAAATCAAACATTGCAATTCAAGAAGTTATTCATTTACCCTAAAGCAAGAACAATGATTAATGAATTTCAAATCATAAGAACCGACTGAACATAATTGAGGTAAACAATGATTTCTGTAGACCAGCTCTAGTCTGCAGAATCAGGACTACTGGACCATCACAGGTCAGTACACCAGCTCTAGTCTGCAGAGTCAAGACTACTGGACCATCACAGGTCAGTACACCAGCTCTAGTCTGCAGAGTCAAGACTACTGGACTATCACAGGTCAGTACACCAGCTCTAGTCTGCAGAATCAGGACTACTGGACCATCACAGGTCAGTACACCAGCTGTAGTCTGCAGAATCAGGACTACTGGACCATCACAGGTCAGTACACCAGCTCTAGTCTGCAGAATCAGGACTACTGGACCATCACAGGTCAGTACACCAGCTGTAGTCTGCAGAATCAGGACTAATGGACTATCACAGGTGTGTAACCCAGCTCTAGTCTGGAGCACATGGACCGCTGGACTATTACAGTTCTGCAGACCAGCTCTACTCTGCAGAATCAGGTCTACTGGAATATTAAAGCTCCGTAGACCAGAATGAGGACTACTTAAATATTGCAGGTCCTCTGTTAGATACTTACTGACACAAACTGTATGAATCCACAGAAAATGAAGAGACGGATTAATAAATACTTAATTGATCCAAAAGGAAATTAAGCAATTCAAATATATTTTCATTATAGTGACAAAAGGTTCTATTAACATTTTCAACCGATCAAATATAAATCCTCGACAATAACAAAATCACCACACGTAATCCTGAGACATTATTCTGTACCGATTCCCGACCCCGAGCCCGTTACCATCTACTATCAAACATTCTTCAGATCTTTGGACACTTGGTTAAGACATAGTTGGTTTTTTTAAAACCATTGAGGAGCCAAACTTAATTGAAAGTGAAGAGTGGTGTTGTAACGCGGCCCATTAACCGCATCAGCCGGCTCCCTTTAACAGCTCTGGGCCAACGATAGCTCACGCTGTGACAGGTGAATAGTACTGGAGCTTTTAATAGTCATTTATTCCATTTCTGTTCCTTTATTACCCTAAAGCTTTTTCCATCTCCAGATGAAGCCTTAATGGCCACTAATGTCCAGATCGCATAATTAGCAGAAGAGCAAAAGTGCATGGAGTTCTCTGCTGATGGAGGTGGTGGAAAAAGGAGGCTTTTGTGACCCTGACTGTGGATGAAATATGTATTTTGTAGGCATAAAAATGAATTTTATTTCTACTTCTAGAGCAACAAAGGAGCTGAGAGGGGAAGCTGTTATATTGTGAAAATTGCAGATGAACCTAACATGATTTAACAGCTTCGTGTGTGTGAGAATCAAATTACATTCACGAGTCTCTTTCCTGTTCTGTAAGTAATTGTCAGTTAACGTCTTAAAGGAAAAAGCAAAACACAATGCAGCATCTTATTTTTTATTTTTTTTAAATGCTAATTTTTAACCAGCTTTGTGTCACGAAATCAGTACAGTTTCCTCACAGTAAGAAAGTTGTGGGTTCAACACCACCTCTGGCTGTAGGGCCTTTCTGTGCGGAGCTTAAATGCTCTCCCTGCGTTTGCATGGTTTCAATCCGGGTCCCCAAGTTTCCTCCCAAAGTCCCACCACCGGCAACTGAACTCAGAGTGTGAATATTTGTCTCTATGCGCAGAAACGATACGATACAGAAGTAGGTGGTGATGAAATCAATCATTCATACATGGCCTTGGTTCCAGCCCTCCGTTGTATAGCGTTACGTTTGATGACGTGTTATTCCTGTGACTCACAGCTTGAAGTCTTAATGGCGCTAGTAGCGGTTCGCGGCGACACGGACCAGATGTCGCTCATGCGAGGGACACGGCGTGAATAGAGACGTTAGTGTTTGCATCGGTGTGAACGCAGTATTCATTTATTTAACGACAACATTAGAACTCGGTCCCAAAACTGTCCTCACTGGTAGAAAAAATAAAAATAAAGGTCAACTTGATCATGTGGTTCTTCTCCAATCAGTCGTGACTAACTCACTTCAGCCGATACAATCATTCTTCTCTTCCATTATGATCTTGTCAGATCGGGGGATTCTCATAAATTCTTGCCTTGCCTTCGTCGTTACAACAGTCCATTCAATCATGTCAAGTCATGTGACGCTGAAGAGGGGGCGGGAACACTTTGTTCAGGGACGGAAGAGAAATAAAAATGAGTGCCGACCCGTTCCCGGACGTCACGAAAGAGACGCCTTCTGTCCTTCAAGGAGAACTTGAGTGATGTCATTGCCATATTTCATCAAGCGCTTCTCGTTAATCATTCTTCCACGTAGCACCAGCGACAGCACTGGGTCCACTCGGACCCACGCTGGTGTTCTCCATCAGCCTAGTGGTCAACTTCAGAACAGGTCGGGGGTGTTAAGATATGATTCTGACATGCTAGATTTTGTCAGCTGGTATAATGGAGCATGCCAAACGACACATCGCTGACCAACCCAATCATGTATGGGGGAGTATGAAGGAGGGAAGTACCCCCCACTGAAGGGACTTTGTCAGCAACTACCAGGTGCCGTTAAAAATCAGGCTTAGACTGGACCCGGCCTTGAGAAACAAATACTGCTTGAGTTGATGTTTACATAACCGCGCACCAAAAGGAAGAATAATTCGGCTCCTGATTCACCAGCATTAAAATGCCGGCCAAGCGTCCGCCTACAGCCAGGATTTCTCCAGAGGAGGAAAAAGCAGCTCCGGGGTTTTAGTCGCAGTCTAAAGTGTGGCAGAGTGTGATTATGATTTCTCCTCGGAAACACGAGGCAATCAGGAGAATAGGAGTGTTCTGAGCCGCAGTCCGTCCAGCTGCTCTCGTGCGTTTGGGCGAGCGCGGCGTTCTCTCTGAATGGTAATTATGAAGGGAACAATAGAGGCATTTAGAGACAACGGTGGGTTTGGATCGAACGGGCCAGCTCCCAGACGCACCAAGAGTTGTGATTGTAAGTGCTGTTTCAAGGAGATGATGGGAGGTAATAATGCTGGAGAAGATGAGGAGAGAAAAGAGGAGGAGGAGCAGAGAGAGGGAGATGGGCTAGGTTTGGCATAGTGTCCATAAGGAGCGGGCCTGACAGAACCATCTGCATTCAGCACCGGCGCCGTCTGGATCCCTGTGGCACCGTGAGAGCTGGTTCCCCGACAGAGATCAGGGCCGGAGATAAGAATAAAGACAAAGTATCGTAGAGTAGGCTGTAGTACACTGTACTACAGTGTAGTATTAGTATAGTAGGCTGTACTACAGTACAGTATTAGTATAGTAGACTGTACTACAGTATTAGTATAGTAGACTGTACTACAGTATTAGTATAGTAGACTGTACTACAGTATAGTATTAGTATAGTAGGTTGTACTACAGTATAGTATTAGTATAGTAGGTTGTACTACAGTATAGTATTAGTATAGTAGGTTGTACTACAGTATAGTGTTAGTATAGTAGGTTGTACTACAGCATAGTATTAGTATAGTAGGCTGTACTACAGTATATTAGTATAGTAGACTGTACTACAGTATAGTAGGCTGTACTACGGTATAGTATTAGTATATACTGTAGTATTATTCTAGAATAATAAAGTATTCTTCTAGAAGAATACCTGAACATTCTATGTATACTATAGAAGACTATAGTATTCTTCTAGAAGAATATTCTTGTAGAAGAATACTAGAATATTCTAGAATACTATAGTATTCTTCTAGAAGAATACTAGAATATTCTAGAATACTATAGTATTCTTCTAGAAGAATACTAGAATACTATAGTATTTTTCTAGAATGACACCAGACTAATGCAGAAGGTTGTCTGGAATCACTTAGTGATATATTTTTAACTATCATGGTGGAGGAAAAGCCCAAACATGGAGCCCTTCACTCCACAGTGGAACATGTACACCAATGAGCCATAACATTAACACCCCCTGTATATATGGTTCATGTCCCCCTCCCCCATTATATTCTCCCTACACATGTGAGGTGGAAGAATCCACAGAGGCCCTCAGGTGTCAAAACGACATCATCCTATTTACACTGTAAAACTTTAGTTCACAGCGAACATCCAAGATAGAAGACTGTTATTATTATTTGTTGAGTTGCAGTAGCTTGGACATTCGTAGTGGGGGGGGTAAGGAAGGAGAGAGGACACAGCAGGGTCCAGACTGGAGTCACGAGTCACCTTCATCCCCCAACCTTTTTCAGGCCAACCTGGTTCTGAATATTCTATTTTATTCATTGCAAGAAATACTCCGAAACTTTACACAGCGCACCTTTAACTTTGACACTTCAAACGTCGGCTTACCTCTCTGATCTTGTCCCGTTTATCTTTAACTTTGGGCTCTGGGGGCTCGCCGTCACTGACTCCCACCACTTTGGGCATTGGGACAGGTGGCAAGGGTTTGGGCCCCGCATCCTTCTTTTTCATGTCAGCCGCGACTTTGTTCTTCTCCGTCTGGATCTCAGCCTGCAGCTCCTCACGTGACTTTCTCAGCTTCTCCTTCGCCTCCTGCAGCGCTCGCTCGTGGTCTGCCCGAATCTTGTCCCGCAGGCTCTCCTCCTCCTCCCTGTAGGAGGCAGGAAACAGGCAGGAGGTAAGACTTATTTATTCACAATTCTTTGTTCGGAACCTTATTAGTGGCTGCTCCTCCTGTGGCTGGACATATGGAGAGGTATTTAAACCAAGTCAGGCTCAAAAGCCCAGGTTTCAGACGAAGCAGGGCGTGCAGAGGGATTTTATTTTGAAATTATTTAAAAGCTCAACATTGAACCTCAACAGTAAAGCTCAGGAACATGGAGATGGAGAAATGTAAAAGCACTACGGCCCGCTTGTGTCCTCTGGAGGTCCATGAGGTTGATGCAATAAAAACAAGGCGACGTTACAAACGATGATGAGGATCGTCCTGAGACCGACACTCGCCCACTTCTACCTCACACCATTACACAAAAAACAGAACCTGTTATGGAAAAACCAACCCCCACCTCACAATACCCTAAATTTACATGAGCTCCAGGGAATAGGGCAGGTGGGGAGGAACGGTGAGAGGAAGCAGGCGGAGACCGAAATAAGAAACATCGTCTTTGGTTTCACAAGGTGCAACAGGCGCCAGGGCGACGACACAGCTCTGCCCCATGAGGATGTGGGTCAGCGTGGAAAACCACACGCGGCGGGACGCCAAGGACGATCCTGGACGACCCTGGATTGCTGCACCGCCGTTACAGACGTAAGAAAAATCTTTTAAAACCCTCCTTCCATCCTGCTCCGCTCTTACAAATCCTGGGGCTCATACTGTTTGTCTAAGCCTCGTCACTTCAACTGTAGTCCTTCAAAATAAGAGCACTTAAATACATTACTTTCAAGGAGTGAAATCTGTATCGCCCCGTCAGACTACCTGCATCCTGCCAATCCGGTTCTGCCAGAGAAAAATGCCAATGTTGATGTTGGGCCTGAATCTACGGTGTCAACTCCAATAAGCAGAACTTTGCTTTGGTATTCCCCAGTTGCTGAAGAGGCTGCGTGGTGACTTCATGCTTGCTCCATTGTTGATGTAGTTGGACTCCACTGTAGCACAAACAGCAACATTTATGTGCTGACAGGTTTTAAATGACGAACTGGTCCGTCTGTCTGCTGGAGGATCCAGTTCAAACCAGAACCTCTGACTGAAGACATGAGAAGACTGAGAACTTAAGCTCATAGAACCAACGGAAAAAAACCGACTGTGTCTGACTAAATGTATCTAAGCCTAAATATATGGATGTATGTATTAAATATGTGTTAGTCCTTCATTTCTTTAATAAATATTTGTATTAGCATATTTATTCATTCTTACCTAATTTGTATGACTGGTTACTTGTTTACTTTTGGGGCTTTTTGTGTGTATGTTTTGTTTATTTCACATTAGAAGGCTTTCTGGGAATGATGGGGAGGGAGGGTTTGTTTGTTGTTAAGTTTGAAAGCTCTTTAAATGTATTTTCTTCAAGTGTCTTTTTTTACTTAAAACTAAATCCATAAATAAATTGTTGAAAAAAAGAGAGAAGTCTGAGATCTTCAGCTGAGTGGAAAAAATGTTTTTCCTGCAGGGATATCATTTGCAGCTGAAAAAAAAGGTAATATAATGCACTGAAATAAACTGCATAGAGCAAAATGCCTAATATTTTGTATTTTGTTTTGTCGTACCCCTCCAGATTCTGCTCTTGGTGTCTGAATCTTGCAGAAACAATAACATAAAGGACTAGAGGTAGAAAATGTAGGAGAGAATTGGAGGCTGTTATCAGCCTAAGATGCAAAAATAATTGAGTGCCAGAGGAGAGGCGATTATACGGGGGGGGGGGGTTGTATAATGAGCTACAAGAGAAGCAGAAATGTTTATGTGTGATCATCATGCATCAACCACCTCTTTTCTATAACTTTGGCTGTGGTTCATGTGGGGCCGGAACATTACCCAGCATGCACTGGGCAGGGTAAACCGAGTGAATTCTGACACACGTCGATGACAAGTGTGTCTGGGAGAATGAATAAAACCTGTGTCTAAGAACTGTAGAAGAATAAAAGGGAAATAGAGTGAAAGAAAGACACACACAAATGTGTGCGGTAAACAGGAAAGAGACGGGCGTTTCCCACTAAGTATCCCTCACACAACAGGATCCTGCATCCTCTTCATAATTCCATCACGACGCCGAATGTGGGGTCAACTGAGACCAGAATAAGACCCTTCAGAGTTATACAACATCGCTCCGAAGACGGATCATAAATATTCAAATCACAACTCGGCGTGTGAGACTTTAATTGATGGGGAAAACATTTTTGGAAGACCAACATGCCGGCTTACGTGTCTGCTGGCGCCAGTGAACGCACCGCAGTTACAAGACATAGTCTGATGTTCACTTTAAGGGTTTCATGTTTATTCGTAGTATGCCCGTGTGTGTTTTCAATCCCAAGGTCTGAGATGAGTTTCCTGGGCACTGCTGCCGTCGATCGTGCGATCTGAGTGAGTGCGTCTACACCCACAGGGTGTCACACCGAGTGTGCGCCATCCTCTGCAAGTTTGCCTTCAGCAACATGCATTTAAATGTGACATTTAGACGACTGCCCCTCGGATAACTGGCTAATGTCTGTGTGAGCATTCACACTTATGAGACGCATGAGGGCGAATGAAAGGAGGAGGTACACACACACACACACACACATATATATATATATATATATACACACACACACGTATATATACACATACATGTATTTATACTCGTACAACTACATAAATACACACACAAAAACATCTATATACATACAGTATATATATATACACTGGTGTGCATATGAACACAGTCGAGAACCACTGATCATAACTGAGTCCCAGGCGATGTCAAGAACCAGGACCATGTAGGGTTGGGGTTAGCTGGACTGGAGGCCTGATGCCGGCTGAACAAAAGTTGTTTTTTTCATTCATTCCTGTTCAAAGGAAGAAACTATCATTATGCCTCATGTTACACTTTAACACTCGAGTTTCAAATACATAAGAATGTAATCGATCCTAAGGTTTCATTTAAGACAATGAGCAAAGACCTTCACATTTCCTTGCTTTGTAATTTATAATAAGTACGATATTGATTATTTTTTAATATTACAAATACCTTCCTACCACAAATACCTAAAATTTGACAAAAGCAGTGAGAACCCCCGGTTTCCTAACTTCACTTCCTCACGTTCTCAGCTTTCCCGCCTGCTAATGGCAGTTCCTTCTTCAGCAGCATCATGAGATCTGCTGCTCAGGAAAAACCGCAGCAGCTGGAGAGAAGCAGCAGTTGTCTGACTGCCCGGTGGGGTATCTAAGGGATTGGGGTTTTTTTTTTTTTTTTGAAGCACAAGGCTCTGAGGGGAGCAGCAAAGGCTAGGAGCCACGTAACCATGGAAACAACCAAGGCACACACATACACACTGACAAATAGAGGTCATAGACAGGAAGTCAAGTCATTTAGGGGAGGGAATGGGACCGCTGGGCTATTAGTGATCCTACAGTATTTGGACGGTAGTTGTTCTCCGACTACAGGGAGAATAACAAACATGGAAATTGCATTTCAGAGAGAAAACCCGAGTTAACGAGGAACAACGCCGGCAAACAACAACGCCGGCAAATCTGCCTTCACCCTGGCAACAGAGATGCTTTGAGAATAATGAATCATTCTAAAGTGTTCAGGTGCTTTTAAGTATCTAAATTTGAAAATCCACCTACAACTGCAACAGGCAAACAATGCGGGAATACACACCGGCCATAACATTCTGACCACCTGCCTTATATTGTGTACTTCCCATGTTGCTGCTAAAACAGCTCCGGCCCGTGGAGACACGGACCCCCAACGGACCTCTGAAGGACTGCTGTGGTATCAGCAGCAGATCCTTCAAGTCCTGGAAGTTGTGAGGCTTCATTAGAGGCTTTACATTCAGTGTCAATGATTCTGAAATAGTATGTAAATGCTCAATTAAGAAAAAAATAACTACATGGAAACAATATGGAACCGTTTATGACAAAAGCAGGATGTTGCTGAATTGTGGGGCACCATCAGATGTAAATAACTGCAACTACAAACAACGATTAGTCACACTAAATAAATGAATTCTGTCCATAATAAGCAGGAATAAAAGGCCAACTGTCAATCAATGCTATACGCTGCAGGACGACGATCAAGGACGAGCATCTTATGACTCTGAAGATGGTTTTGAAACTTTTCCAGGACAGAAGAACATAAGGAGGACAAAGAGCTGAACAAACCACTGGACTGTAAAGAGTCGTAATGCAGGAGGAATGCGTTGCCACTGTATTATTCAGCAGGTCCATGAAGGAGCGCCTACAGAAAGGTTATCCCAGCATGTGGGCAATTCAACCTAAAAGTGTTTACTTCTAGCAAAAGCTCCCGTGGGACCATTCCCCAAGGTTGAGTCATGTGGACAAGTCTAACCTCCGGTGATCTCAAAAACACCTCAGTGAAGAAAACAAGTCCATGCTGGAGGTCTGTGAGTCTGCGGAGTCCGTAGATGTGGAGGGCCGGGTTTTCGTATGTGCGGTCGTTGTCACAGGTTTAACTGGGAGTGTGAAATAGAATCTGCATTCTATAATTTCCGAGTTACAACCTCGAGGTGCCGAAGACGCTCACGCCTCTCCCTCAGCAGAATTCAAAGCTTCTTTCTTCTGTTGGCATCTTTGCTTTATCCTCCCCACACCACTTCAACGTTCTCCATGTCTAATTAAACAGAACCTCTGCGGGAGACAGAGGATGTCTTTTACCCCCTCATCATGTCTCTACACCAATCTATTAGCTGTGCACTAACTGTAGCTGAATGTTTCTCTCAACACCTGAGCCCTGTGCGGTCCGGCTCCACCCGTGTTCACATCCGTTCCTTCTGACCTACATCATGGCTGGCTGACTAAAGCCATCACACAGAGACCAGGAGTCCACATCCTGCAGCTAGCATCAAAACAAATAAGCACTAAACCTCGGTGGTTGGCTGGATGGTATGGAGGTGAGTCAGATGATAAAGATCTTCCATCATTACACCCTAATTTTTTTTTTTTTTAACCCAAATTCTTGAGGAAAAAAAACAAACAAATTTGAAAAAAAATTTCCTGACTCAATAATTAGTCAAAATATTCCAAGTTTAGTGCAATCACCATGATGGGAGTATTTCTGGAGAGCTTCCTTGCCTCAGAAGGTTTGGAGAAAACCACATGAAACATAAGAACATGTAACCCTCTTGCCCCGTCCTCAGGCCAGCCATAAAGCCAAGATTTCATCTTCTGATCCGGCTTATGTGGTTGAGCTGGTTTCTGAGAAGTGGCTCTGAATTGAATTCAGAGACATTTATAGGACATTATACTTCAGACACCTTCATTTGGCCGTAGTGGACCAATTGTGAATGTAGCAGAAAGGAGTTGCTTAGAGTTTCGTGGCCCAAAAGTGACGTTAATATGTTCATCAGGTCTCAGTCGTCATATCGCTTTGATGGAAAGTCCAACATGTCCTCAGCGGCGCTGTTGTGTTTGGCTTGAGCACTTCTATCCATGATGTTCATGGTAATCGATGTAGATACTTGTCACCTCGAGCTTTTAACAGTCAGTGGCACGAAAGGTTCATTCTCTAGTCGTAGAAGAGAATCCAGAGGAGATAACGTCAGTAATAAGCGCCAGTCAATCACCCAACGGTGGACAAGGATGTGAAAATAAGCGCCAGCCGTTAAAAAGCTGCCTACTGAGGTTTCAGATTCTTCCGACGATCCTGCGTTCATTCATACCAGTCTGTTTTTTCTGGCTTTTAAGAAGTCTCGTCACCATCGCTTCACTCAAGAAAAATATCCAATGAGAGCGAAACACAATTCTCACATCCACACACACACACACACACAGTATTGTTTTCTCACGTTCTCAGCGCTGTGAATCTCTGCAGAGGTTTACAGCTGAGTCCACACACATCACAGCAGGTCGGCACTTTGTCCCGCACATCCTGCAATAACTCCAGGAAAGGTCAATATTTAGCACTCAAGGCCAAGGCGACATACACCGATGAGACTTGCTTGTATTTCACAAAGGGTAATACAAATATGCAGAGGGGTTATTATTTAGTCCCAGCACCAGAGAGAGTGACTGGTCAGGCGATTAGTGGGTTTTTTCTGTGGGCCCAAATCCTTTTCTTTATTTTTACTTTAAGGGGAGATTTTGTTCGGATGAACCTGCAGGTAGTGTTTACCAAAATGACCTACTCAGTTTAATATACGTCTACTCTCAGTTTCTTGAGGGTCCGTTTTGGCGGACAACGGCGAGTTTCTACCCAGAGCAGAGCCGAGTCGGACAACAATGTCCTTTCTTTACATGTTCAATCATTTCTTGTATTACCAAATGGATCGGTCCGTCCTTTTGTTTGTTCTGAACTGAATCTGAAGCAGAGCCAGTATTGGGATCTGGTGTCCCTCTAGCAATGACTGTGATGAAATTACAAAATTACGAGTTTATCCTCTGTGTTGCTGCGGCTGATGTAAATGACACATTTCAATATTTGGTATTTTAACATGTCACTCCTGTTCTTACATTTATTATCATTATTATTTTTTTGAAGGCTGTTCTAACGTGTCCCAATGTTATAAAATGGGAAAGGATGCCAAGTCTTTTAAGATTACGATTCTAAATATCATTCCTTGACTAATACAACTTTAACAAAACAGTTAAAAGAGTTAAATACAGTCCTTCTCATCTGGAGAGGGAAAGTCTCTGAATGCAGGTATTCATGGGGAGTGGTTTGGTCTTCTGCTGCATTGTATTACATCGACTGCTGAACACTGGAGGGGTTCAAAGATTACCGGTCTTATCATAAAAGGATGATTACCATTCAGCCTCACAAAAATACCAAGTCGACAATCTAAACTCACTTTCAAACAACAATTTTCAGCCCAGCAGTATTTCATGTTTACATACCGTGTGTTTGTACCTGGTATCCTGGTGAAACATTTATTTGTGATTTTCTTTCTTCACTTTTAACATCTGATCTCCTCTATTGTGTGTGGAAAATAGAGTTTTCTGCACAGATGATGGCATGCGTCATTCCCACATATCAGCACAATGACATTTGAAAGATGTGATTATGTATAGCCTTTTTCTGCCGTCTCCTCTCAGTCCTTTGGGTCAATGTCTGCCTCTTTAAGCATGAATGACAGGCAGCTAAGTGCTGGCTAACACCCAGCAAATTGAACTGAGAGGTGATACCCGTCACATCTAAAGTGAACGTATATTTGTCAGATCACACGTTTGAACTTTCAGATGAGTTTAAAAGATCGACAAATTGCATGCACTGAAACCTGTCTGAAAGAAAACACTCTCGCGTCGCAGAGACAAATTCCTTTTAGGTTTTTTATGTCACGTCGGAGAGAGAAGCCACTTTTACGCAGCCTTTACGAACCTATTGTGCCTTTATTCCGTCAATCCAATCTTTATTGACACACTAGAAAAACACTAGAGAGTCGGCAGCAGAGGTAGTTACAGAGATGAAACGGACATCTGTGTAAACGTGAGGGAGAAAGGTCCACCAGGTCTGCGGCTCAAAACTGGAAAACAGGTATTAGCAGTTATCGGCTAACTCAAAGAAAATCAGAGAATAGACTGAAGATGTGTATTGTAACGCTGAACGCTAACTGAACGCTAACTGAACGCTGTTTCCCCATGTTTAGTTCTGACTCTGGGGACACTGAGGAGACCTGATCCAGATGACCTGAGAGCTCTGGAGGGTTCCGAACATAGCAAACGAGACTTGTTTTGGACTCAATCCATATTTGGTGGGTGGGGTTACTGACAGTGAAACTAGAAACGCTATTTTTGGTCTGAAACACTGAATGATATTTATATGCATCACAGCCTCAGCTTGAGTCCAGGTCCTGGTTCACAAACCAGACACACACACACACACACACACACACACAAATCTCGGACAAGCTGCAGCTCTGTTCTACACGGAGAACAACATCGTGATGTACACACAGGAGAAAGAACAAAGGAAATGAGACAGAAAGAGCAGATGTGGTAATACGCCCGGGTGTTAATGAGGAGATTAGGTTTGATAGTCCACTCCTGGTTCTACAGGCTGTTCACTCCGGCACCGACTCCACCAGATAGAATCTCCTGACTGACAAATTAATTAGGATGAGTCGAATTATTATGGACACGGATCTGAAGGTGAGTTTAAATGGAAACCTCATTCTGCATGTAGTGATAATATGTTCTGAGACCATTACAAGTAAGGAGTCTAAATGGACCTGGATATGAGGAACGCCACATTTCTTAATTATTCTCAGCAATGTTGGGTTTTTGTAAACACGGTATCTTTTGTAAAGGTTATGCCTTAAAATGAAAGACTTGTGAAATGTCCTCCATCAAGCTTCGGTTTATGGCGCCGTCTTTAAAAGGTTTGACTTATTGGAAATCGACAAACTGGCCACAAGTCAAAAACTCACTCCTTTGGAAAAACACACTAAATCACCAGAATGAGAAATCCTAGAATCAGCGCCTTACGGTTGGATGCCTCCGCCAAACACTCCACCAGCCGTTTAAATCCCTCTCTGTCCAAACTCATAATGAAATCCACTCTGTGACTAACAGAATGAGGAGGTCGTTTCATTTACTCCACCTGCACACTGACAACATGTGAGTATGAACACACATATTCTCACGCCAGCTTTATTTCTATGCAGTGACTACGAGTGTCAAAACAACGCCTACAATTCCATTAGCCGATTATAGAAAAAATAACGCAATAAAAAACAATGAACCCAGATTAATTGCATTCTGTGACGACCTTTGACCCCATGCCTCACTGAACACGGAGCTTAGATCAGTAACTGGCAGTAACGAAAATTTAAAAAAATAATAATAATAATTTTGCGTAGTTTATTGTAAGTATTGATCTAAAAAATGTGGAAGATGTTTTAATTGGAACCGTCGATAGAACTCTCCTTTGAAGTAATGAACTTTGGCACAACTGGAGAACTGAAAGCCTGAACGCATCACCTCAACAAAAAGCATTCATCACTTTTTTCTCCTTCTCTCCTCATTAGCAGCTAGCTGCTCAGTAAGGAATTCATCTTGAGAATGACATTGCCAATCGTAAACCTTCTACTCTCTTTCCTTCTGATAAATGACTCGCTTTCAGTCCATGTCTTGCTGCGTGATGATGGATCTTTCTACCGGGTTCCATACATCCTCTTTGAATCAGGAAGCAAAACCGTTCTGTGGTCGTAAAGGTTTTATGAGGAGCGTGGATCCTGGTCCGGTCCTTACCCTCTGAGGCGAGTAACCCGACGTCATTTTGAAGGCCTCCTCAGGTACCAGCTCACAGGTATATGGGCAAGGTCCAAATAGTGAAAATTGAGAATTCTGATGCTACCTGAGGGGGTAATCATTGTAACTTCTTGAATTCTTAATCAATCTTTTAATGCTCCTTATCTCTCACAGCACAGTTTGTTAGTGAAAGCCTCATAAAAAATGAACAATTCTTGTTAGATTTTGGGGCACATTTTCATTTTCAGAATGGAGGACAAGCCTGCGGTGAAACTCTCCGCCATAGTTAGACTTTATGAAAGTAATTGCATCGATGTTATCCCTTCATTCAATGTTCCACAAATCATGTCCTTTGAAGGAATGGGAGATTATTCTGGGCTACATGACATTTTCTTTAATTTTATGTTGAAAAATATGAGTCTTGAGAATAACCAAACTGAAAGAAGTTAAATACAAAATTTAATAGAAGTGTATCTTTTCAGAAATTCAACTGAAAAGACGGAGAGGGAAGGAAATAATGAAACACAAGATGACGGTTGTAAAGGGATGCAGCTAACATTTTCTTATGATTATCTTTTCTAATAAATCTATACATTACTTTCAAATTTGTTGATTAATCCTTTGTTAATCGTTAAAACCTTTTATTAAAGAATCTTGTCATAGATTTGCGAGCTGCTTTTATTAAGGTATCTAAAGCAAAAGCTCTAAATTAGCACTAGCTTTGCTGTCTTGGTGTTGGAGGCTGAAGCCTCAGGTTTGTAATATTTTATTCTATATACCTTCATGACATCAGATTCATCCCTTCCTTCTTAATTATCCAAAGAAGGTCAGCACGTTTGTTTTAAACGGCGATGGAGTTTGTTTACTTTCTCTGATGCCGCCATCTTTGTTTCATCAACTTCGCTACCGCCACCATATATAAAATCTACAGCACCATATAGTAGACTTTACTATTCCCTGACCAAAACCCTGTAACGATGCCATAACCCCCACACCCGGACCGGACTATCTGTATTAGGAGATCAGTCTTCGCTGTGATAACCTTTTCAAATAAGGGTATGGTGTTGGCTTTATTTTTCAACCCTGATGCAAGGCATCCATCAATGATTCACGTAAATGTTCAACCACAGCTAAAGCCAGAGGAAAATGCCAGCACCGCCTTTTCGTACTGCACCCCTCCTCATAATACAGCTGAATGCTGCGACTGCGACTAACTTGTTTTCACCACTTATTGCCTCGCCAGTTATTGTTAGCGTTGCAGGCCCAGAGCTTTAGCATCATGATATCGCCATAAATCAGCATCAGAGCCCCACAGATCTGGTTTAAGACCGGGGCCAACATCAGAGTGTTCTTATTTATCATATTTAGCGTGATCTTGGAAATCATTTCTCTGCCTTCATGCTTGATGTACCTGTCAGCTGTTTAGTAAATCCAGGCCTGGCTGCGTTTGTGTATTTCTTGATGTGTAGACTCTGTTATTGTGCTAATAAAAGGTGGACTCGATATGCTGGGGAAACTCACATATTTGAGTTCTAAGCTGTGGAGCTATCTCAGTCTGCAGAGAGCTCATGAAAGCCTCCATTCTGGTTTGTAGATTCAACCGGCTATAGCTGCTTTATAATGATTGTTGAGAGCAAATGTAGGAGTGAGTCTACCTCAGCCACTAAAAAGTCTTTTCACACATCCATTACCACTTTGAGTACAACCATATGTCTTAATCCAATGCCAGGGCTCAGTCTGTCAGGTGTAGGGTAGAATACCTGGGAACCTGGAATGGGGCTTTAGAGCAGCGGTCCTCACACTGCTCAATAATGAACTCCTTAAGAATTACCTTTTCAGCCGTCCAGGGGCGTTTTGTAAATGAAACTGGAGACATAAAAACGAGAAAAACAAGGCCTTTCAAGATGGTACTCTGCACGCTTTGTAAATCAGAACCAGCGTACCAAATCTCAAAGAAAATACTGCGGAGCTCTCCCAAAGACTATGAGAAATGAACTGTGTATGTTGGACATTTCTACCGAATGAGAATATAGTACAGTAAAAAATACGTCAGCCTCAGGTGTAAAAGGACCTTAAACCATCTACACACTCTAAAATGAATGTCAGCACCTGGAAAATGAACATATTACCTAATACCACATGGAATGATGAACTTTTTTTGCTATAAGCTACTTTAAGGCTATTAATAATGTGAACTTTCTAACAAAGAATTGGTTCCGCGGGATTTTCCGTGGCAAAATAAAGTAAAGCTGAAATTATTACAAGCCAGCCTGTCCTCCTGGGGGTCTCTTTAAATGCTAGCGCGTCTCGTTTTCCAGAGGCGGTTCTAACCCCGCTCCTCTGGAAGACGCTGTGGTGATGTGAAGGTGAGGTGAAGAACCGCTGAGGGGACCGCGGCAAACTGCAGATTGAACGTATATCCATACGCTGCGAGAAGCAGTGGACGAGATGAAAACATAGCACATCACATCAATGCTTATGTATGGATTAAGGTGGTAAATTTGCATAAATCTAATTATTCTTCCTTCTTGAAAGCCTAAATATTAACCTCTCAGCGGCCGCCACTTATTGCTCTTCTTATATGACCGACTACCAATTAAATGTGTGATCAAATTAGAAATGTTATCCTTTAATTCATACATAGGTTCAGCAGATTTCAAGAACATTACTTTAAGGACTTTTTAATACCATCAGAACTTAAATTCAAGACGGATTTCATGTCCATGCTGCTGCTTTTCTTTTGCTGACGTAACAGATCTGAAAACTAGAGGTGCAGCGGGAGGCCTACTTAGATGAAATCTGCTGATCAGCCTCACTTACCCCACACACCAAACATGAGCTACCACCAATACAAACATCTCACTAGTAAACCAAAAACACAAAGCTCGCAATTTGTAACACCGGTAAGGACAAAAAAAGGCATCCCTTCAACCCAGAAGATGTTCGGCACAACAAACTTAATAACATACTTAAAGGTTAGCATGTTGAGCTAATGTGAGCAGAGCGGCTAAAGCTCAGAGCCAGCCACGAAGCCGGAAGTCCTTGAACAAAGTCAACGTTTAACATAAATGACTGAACGAGGCTTAAGAAGTTTTATTTTCACTTTGAAATACCGCAGAATTGGTTAAGGGAACGAACGGCGTGGAAGACGGAGGGTAGATTAATTTCAAAAGGTCAAAATACACACACATTACACTTAACCGACCAGCCTTTGCACTTCTACTGTAATCCTTCAAAATAAGAGCACTTAAAATACATTACTCATTATGATTTTTAAACTTTAGCACCTCTAATGAAAACCGAACATCGCCACGTCTGCGTTCACAACATTATCCGAAAATGTGCGGGCCACAGCCAACTTCCTCCACCACCACGTCATACTCCCTTCTGGAATGTGTGACTTTTCACGATTCACAAGTCTGAATAGCATCATGAATATTTTTCACCCGAGTTGAAAATATTCTTCATGAATTTCGTAGATAATGCAAGTACCGCTGATACGCTTCATCTATGTCACGCCAATCACATCCTGCAAACTCCGGTCCTATCAGGGCTTTGCATAGACTTTGTGCGTAATCTGTACTTTATATAAAATTCACATTGTAGTCGGTGGAAGGAGGCTCATTTAAACCACATTCTTTCAGTCACCGCCCAGAGCTCGTGACAGTAGGTGAGGAGTGGAACATATTTCAACTGGTTAAGTGAAAACATTACCTTATAAGTCATCTCACTCATACCATTGAGATGAGTGTCATAAAAATTGTCGAAGCAATGTTAGTCGCCGCATGCAGAGCGGCGTGGATGAAAAAATTTGCCGACATTATTTGTTGGCTAATCCAAGTGGATCCAGACGAAATTGGATCTAGAAAAAAAATAACTGTCACTTCAGGGAAGAAGCCAACGAGGAATAATAGGTCAAAACTCAAATAGGACAAACTCTACAAAAAAACAAACAATCTCAGCACCTAAAGGTAACACCGCTGATTTGTTTAATTAGTAATAAATGAGGAATGCAAGATTAAAAAAAACAGACCAACATGCACCCATTCCGCACGCCATTCCAAATGCAACGGATCTAAGTAGATGACATCATAAAGAATATGGCACCTATAGCGACATCATCGCATTAAAAACCCTCGACAAAATAGGTACCATCATGAAAATATTTATCCAAACAGCTGTACCTAACCCCACAAAAAAATATTCAACATTAAAATAAAAAAATAAAAAAAGTGTCTTGTCTTTGGAATGTCTGAAACATTTTCAAAGCTCCATTTCTCATTACTCCCGCCATCCTCTATTGCATGTGAATCAAGCTGCAAATGCTATTTTCCCTTTGACGAAAAATAAAGAACAGTAGGTGGACAGGATCATCATATGTGGAGCGTCGCCTACATGGCGTCGAAGGAGACCACTCCTTTTGCAAAGCACTGGGAGAGGCGTTATAAGCTATTACTCAAACAGTTTCACAGCCGTGACTATTTAGCCGTGTTTCATTTCCTCTGTTGAATCTTCAATTTTCCTGCCTGTAAGTCCTCTCCAGGTCGAGATTCCACCTGCTGGGAATATCTGAATTATTGTCATCTGGTGCCTCACAGATAGCAGACAGCACCGGGTCTCCTAGTTAGAGCCTCTAGGGCTTTGTAAAGTTAGAAGGCATGGAGATGTTCATGCTTCTCTAGAGGTGGTGATTTATGGCAGGCGTAAAAAAGGGACTCTGGTTGCTTCTGGTCTTCGGTATTTTGTAATCCCTGCCTCTTCCCAGTAAATCATAGATGGTATATGTATCAGCTGAGCTTGTTGTTCTTGGCTAATGCGTCCAACTTTGTTTAAATGATATACCAAGTTCTTTGGCATGTTCCCCAGGATTCATCGACAGCCAGCAGAAGATATGTCTTCGTCTGTGATTAACAGAATCGGTTTGTTTAGCACCAGGTAACGGGTTCTCACCCTCTTGGTGTTGGGAAAGAATGGAAAGGAAGGAGAGAAGAGTATGAGCCACGAACACTCCGTAATGTCGTCAATGTGATGAAACGAGAATTTGCTTTGATGTCCACATAAGTTGAAACTTTGGTCTCTACAAGTAAAATGAAATGATTTGCTCATGGTACATAGATAAGAGTCGGACAGGAAGGAGAAAGAAATGCAGTAATTAGCTCGATTGTTGATGTGCGACTGACCCAACTAAAATATGTAAATACTAACATAACTTGAGGTCAGGTGGGAGGAACATTTGGCGACTCAACGTTAAACTTGCAGTCACAATGGTTTATAATAACAAAAGACAAAAGTTTGACAACGTTAATTTGGCGCAGAAGAAAGATATGAGCCTTAAAATGATGTCCGGTTGGCATCCAAAGAGGTTGGACACTCCAACCACCAGAACAGAAGGCCACAGCCAAATTTTAAACAACATTTGGCTCAGGGTGAAGAACAATTCTCCGGCCTGTTTAATCGAGTCTTTACAAACAGACTGTCTGTTCTTGCTCATAAAGTTCAACCACTTGTGTTTGTAGGGCAGATGACATTTCTGTAGATAAACAATTACGACAAATGGGAGAAACCAGAGATTGAACAAAAGATGAACACCCAATGCTGACTTGGATCCCATCAAACAGGTTCTTACTTTACAAACTCTGCATCACCCCTGGGTGTCACGCAACACTTATAAAACTGATAGGTGTCATTACCACTTTCTACGACTATGGACAAAAATGTCTCCCTCCTGAAATGGACAGCAAGTATTATATATTAATAAACTTATCCTGACTTGGTTATAACAGGCGATTTTAACCGACATCAGTCCTGGTCATAAATAACAAATATAATATTTTTGTCCTTAACATGCTGTAAGGAACAATATTTATTGAGACAGAAGGATTTGAGGTTGAAAGGAAGAAGTTGGATCTAATACAAAGAAGCTTTTTCTGTTTAAAAAAAACATTTAAAGAGAAAAATGTCCGTAGTGAAATACAAGGGTGAAGATTTGAAAGAATACAAAAAGGTTCTATGGTGGGTCCTTACTTGTGTCTGTGCTCGTCATGTCCTCCCTGTCCGTGTATGATCACCTGTCCAGAGGCGTGCTTCCCCTCTTTGGGCGAGTCGATATGAGGGATGAGCACATCCTCCAAGCCGAGGTCAAAGCGCTTGTGCTTGGAATTGTCCGGGAGGAAGAAGAAGGCCCCGAAGCATAAGGTGATGAAGGCACTGAGAATGAGGAGGAGGATGAACTTCTCAGAGAGCCTCAGTGTGGCCCTGTGATGCGGGAAAGAGGACGCGCCCGGTGACAGAGTGGGTATCCTGCGGCCCGACAGCGGCAGGAGGGCCGGTGTAGTCATGTTTGGACCGCTGTAGTGAACTTAGTGTGGGGGTGGAGTCAGGAGGGTGGGGTGGGTTCACAGGTGCCACAGGTGGTCTTGTAGCAACATGCACAAGCTGGTTAACGTTATTATCTCATCCCAGAATTGATTAATCCTGAAACCAAAAGGCGCCGAGTTCCCTCAGCGAAGGAGTGGCTGGTCAGCGGGAACGTTGTCATGACGATTCTGGAAAAAACGGGAACATCACAAGAGAAGAGTTAGACCCGAATACAGACCAGAGCACCGCAGAATCTGACACATTTATTATTCAGCTGTTCTTTTCTGCTTAGTATCACCTCCCCTACAACCGTCAGGCTCATATCAAGACTTCTAGAGACTCCCCTACATCGAGTGATGAAGCTGAACTATTAATGGGACAGTGTGTAAAATTCAGTGGCATCAATGAAGGCCTTCCACTGTCAGAATGATGTCATCCAGTATCCTGTCGAGTGACGAGGCTCCTTTATGTAGACATATTTATAAATTGCACTTTCTTATTTATCTTTCAAAACTATAGATTTAAAGGTTACATGTAAAAAAATATATCTTATTATGACTGGTTGCACCAGTGGCCTCGTCCCTTACCCCCTGGTGAAGGGGGAGAGAGTAAGCAGCGAGGATTCTGTCAATGAACCAGGAAGCAACAATTTCCTCTGGCCATTATGAGCCACAATCTCTCTCCCTGAAAACCCCCGTCTTGAGTCAGTGTTGCGTTTGTCTGTTCTTTGAGATATAAAGGACTCATTCTAAGTTCTAAGTAGTCCTCCTCCACAATATGGTGGGCCTTCTCAAAAATAAACACAACAAACCATGATCTCTTCCTCGCTCACACACAAACCAAATACTTAATCTGGAAAAAAAATATTTTCCAGAGGCTTAAAGTATGAAGATGCTGTGAAACAGCTGTGGGACCACCGAGAAACAGCAGACGGCCTTTTCTGTAGGGATTCACATCACAAGCTCAAAACCTGGTTCCTGTTTTGATGTTTTAAAGCGACGCAGTGGCGTACGTCAAGCTAAGAAAAACATACACTGATCAGCCATAACATTATAACCTCTCTTGACCTCTTCTCTGAAAGCAGCAGCCAATTACTTGGACGCTCAGCACATTAGGTCAAGTAATGAAGTGGTGGCGAGTTCGCTATATTAGTGTCATTAGTAGATCTAACTTTACTTTTCTCTGCTGCAATTCTGAGAATCTCTTCCTGTATTTTATTATCTGTTACCGTTTGTGTTAAAAACAAAATGTGCCCACATCGGTTTTACTCTGTGAGTCAACGATCTAATTAATGTATTCTCAT
This sequence comes from Lophius piscatorius, assembly GCA_009660295.1. Classification (NCBI taxonomy): domain Eukaryota; kingdom Metazoa; phylum Chordata; class Actinopteri; order Lophiiformes; family Lophiidae; genus Lophius; species Lophius piscatorius. The sequence goes on along the minus strand of VRLP01004315.1, from coordinate 6,357 downwards.
GAAAGAATTAAGCTCCTCCAGAGATAAACAGTCAGAGGTGCTACAGGCTAATTTCATTGTCCATTTGTGCCAGATAAAGCACCCAGCTTACATCATCATTAAGCACCAGTCAAACATCACTGGATACGGTGGAACGACGTTCCTGTTTCACGTTTTACATGGTTGATTGATGAAGATTAACACAATTATTAACTTAACTGCAGTTCACTATAATAATTCTGACCAGACGGGGATCTAATTTTGTGACGGACCTAGTGCTTCGAGAAAAAGTAATATCCACAAGAATGGCAGGAGCCCGGGTTTTCCAAAGCATCACTCTGCGTCCCTCAACTCGCATCCGTATGATGCAAAAGAAACATAATTCATCATACAAGACCAGCTTCTTCCTTTGATTCATGGTCCACTTCTAACTGACATGTCCATTGTACGAAAAATCAGCAGTGGACTGAATAACTATGTTGCTCCAAGCCCAGCAAACTGTGATGTCACTGTGTGTTCTGACAGCACAGCATAGAGATGAGGACCTGATCAAAAGACAGGAGGCAGAACTGAAAATGTTCAGATGTTCTCTGGGAGTGAGGAGGATGGACGGGATGTGAAAGGAGCACATCAGAGCGACAGCCCAGGTAATACGTCTTGGAGACAAAGTGAAGAGGAGGGATAGTGGATCTACTGGTAGAAGGATGCTGGAGATGGAGCTGCCAGACAGGAGAAAAAGGGGAAGACCAAAGAGGAGGTCTCTGGATGAGGTGAGAGAGAATATGCAGATGGTTGGTGCAACATAGGAACATGCAGAGAACAGGAAAAGATGGTAACAGATTATTCGCTGTGGTCGGGACCCCTAGAGGGTACAGCCGAAAGATGATATAACCAGCCATTTGTGCTACGGTACCTCTTCTGTGGGATCGTATAACATGGGCTAGCCTTTGCTCCCCATGAGCATCAATAAGCCTTGGGCCATGACCCTGTTGCCATCTCACCGGTTGGCCTTCCTTAAACAGTTTTGGTAGGTACCCACCACTGCAGACCAGGAACACACAACAAGACCAGCAAGAGAAGGTCTGACCCAGTCGCCTGGGCATCGCAATTTGATCCTCTACAAAGTAGCTCAGAACGTCATGCTTCCAACATCAACCTCCGAACAAAATGTTCGCTTGGTAACAAATACAGCAAGGGTCATGATAACCAGAAAATCAATGTTATTCTAACTCAAATGTTAATGTATTATGTCATGGCTCGGTGGGGAGTAATAACAATGACAGAAATGAAGAACAACGTCAGCCCACACACGGTCCACTTGACACTGATTAGGATTCACAAGAGCCTTTGCAAGAAGAGGCAGGACACGCAAGCCAAACCCACTGCATGCATCCCCTAAACAATCATTCAAGCAAAAAAATATTTAAAAAAAATAGGTATTGTTGCAGTTTAATGTGTACATGCTTGATCCCACAGTCGCTGCCGATTCTAAAAGAAGACGTGCAGCAAATGTTGGATTTCCCCTCTGCAACTACTCAAAGTGCTTCCAACACTAGCAACAATCTCATTAATGACCGACAGCTAATCTTTATGTGAGCCTTTTTAATTCCAACCCCCTTCGTTTTCCACCTGCTCTGCAGAGAGATGCGATGTCTCCGTGCAGAATACCAACCAACTTGCGTTCCTGGCAGTGCCAGTCCGAGGAGCCGATTAGCAGATTCACGGTGCTAACAGGCTAACGAGCTCTTAATGCAGTCAGCTAACGTCAGCTAGCTGGAAATAAACTGACACAAAACGCAACCGAAAATGACATTTTTATCATTTAAGTCTACTCACGTATATATATGTGCTCGTTTGTATCTAATGTAGCCGTAAAGACTAAGCTATAAAGCCTCCAAGCTGGTGCTAACGGTGCTAGCTCAGTGACAGATGTAGCGTCTGCTGCTGCATCACCTTCTCTCTCATTCGCTCGGTGAAAATCGCTGCCAATTAAGATTGCCGGTCCGCCGTTTAGAAGAAGTGGCTGTAGCAGCTGTCCTCATATCCACAATGATGTAACGCGCTCAGGTTTATCGGTTTCCCGTCACCTCACAGCCTCATAGCGAGTCAGGATGAAGAAGAGTGGCCGCTCTGTCAGACTGCAGCGACGGACTGACTGAACCTCTTCTGCTGCTCTGGCTTCAACTACTCAGCCTGAACGAGCCAGAGACCGTCTGACAATTTATTTACGCGTCAGTGGGGACCATCTGACAATTTCTGTAAACATCAACTTCTCTACCTGAAGGAGGTAGGGGGCATCTAACAATTTACATAATATTCAACTACTCAGCCTAACCCAGTAAAGGACCGACTGAAAAGTTATTTAGGTTTCAGTAACTCAGCCTGAACAAGTTAGGCACGTCTGATTATTTATGTAAGCACCAACTACACAGCCTGAACGACTCAAGGAACGTCTGACAATATGTTAGCTTCAACTTAGACCTGAACAAGCTAGGGACCATCTCACAATTTATGTGAGCATCACCTACTCAGCTTGAATTTATTAGGAACAGTCTGACAACATATGTAAGCTTAAATTACTCAGCCTGAACAAGTCAGGGACTGTCCAACAATTTGTATAATAATCAATGTAAAGTGCGTTATAAATTAAATGTATTATTTATTATTATTGTTATTATCAACTTGAATGAGTAAGGGATTGTCAGACAAGATATCTAAGCATCAACTCAGGGATCATCTGACAATCTATGTAATTATAAACTTAGGAATTGTCTAAAAGTTGTTAGACAGTTTGATTGATTGATGATTTATGTAAGCATTAAGTACTCAGATTGCCAAACTTTAGGCTGTCGGACAATTTATGTAATAATCAATTAAGGGATCATCTCTCCCTTATTGTAAGCCATAAACCAGGAATCGTCTAACAATCTATGCAAGCATCAACTTGGGGACTGTCTGACAATTTGTATACGTATCAACTACTCAGCCTGCCCAATTTAGGGATTGTCCGACAATTTTTGAAAGCATCAACAACAAAAACATCAACACCATCTTTTCATTATGATATCACAACACTTAAGTGATAAAAACGGATATTAATCCCACAATAAAACATTGTAATGAGGTCATGTTGAAGGTTCATGAACAACACAGGATTTCAGATTATAAAACAGAGGTTCATGCAGCAGCTCACAGCTCCATTTCCCTGAATATATACATTGTAAATGCTAGTGCACAAAATGTAATAATCTTATCAAAGGCACTCTCCTTTATCAAATGCAGTGAGAGCTGTTTTGCCGGGAAGGCCACAGTTTATCATTTTAATACCTCCCATTTATTTTAAGGCCTCCTGACAATGTGCGCTCTGTCTTCTTCTTTTTAGCAGAGAGACATCGCTGAATAAGAGACAGGTGTCGCTTTGCTTTCAGGAGCGTTTCTTTGACTCTCAGGGCAGTTCTCCAGGCGCAACCAAGAACTTGCTCTGTTCTCCCCTCAAGTGAAGGCTGTAATTTTTTTAGAAACCTCAATGATGACACTTCTCCTGCTGTTGAGTGGCGGGCTGTCCTGTGGTGTGACTTGGATGGGGGCCACAAACCAGACTGAGCCTCAAACTCTCCAAGGCACGCCACAAAAAGTTCCACTTTGTCAAGTCTTAGATCCCTGGATTCCTGTAGAACCGGAGTCGAGTACAAAGTCACCACATAAACATAAAACCCACCATCTCAACATTGGTACATATTACAGAGACGGATGATTGGTAGCATGAGGAGGTCTGTAGGCTTTGAGAAGAGTTAAGAAGGTGTGGGAAAAAAAGGGAAAAAAAGGACAAGAGCCTTTGCACCACCACTGTGATGACCTTTGAACTGTTTTAAAAAAGAATTTAGGCGAAAACTGAATATCCCGAGTATCTGGGATAAACAACACAAGTGCAAATTTCACAACATGAATATAGACGTTATAATACATCAACAGAAGAAACAACATGACTGCAAAAGTCATAAGACAAGTGAAAAAGTCACAATGTGAATGCAAAAGTCAATACACAAGAGCAGAAGTCAGAATATGAATGACAAAGTCACAACACAAATGCAAAAGTCCTAAGACAAACGCAAAAGCCACAACATGAAAATTCACAAGACAACTACAAAAGTCCCAACACAACTGCAAAAGTCACAACACAAGAGGGGAGTCAGAATATGAATGCAAAAGTCACGACACAAATGCAAAAGTCACAACACAAGAGGGGATTCAGAATATGAATGCAAAAGTCACAACACAAGTGCAAAAGCCACAAAAGTGCAAAAGCCATAAGACAAAAACGAAAGTCACAGCATGAAAATTCCCAAGACAACTACAAAAGCCCCGAAACGGGTGCAAAAGCCACAACACTAATACAAAACACACATGTCACAACAACTATAAAAGCCACAACAAAACGATCAAAGTCACAAGGTGTCGACAGAAGCTCAGTATGAGTGCAAAAGTTGAAACACAAATGTAAAAGCGACAACACGACGACAAAAGCTACAACTCAAGGTAGCATGAGGCTCAAACCGCTGCTGTGTGCTGTTACAGTCAGACAGGAAGTCTCTGAGTCCATCAGCAGGTCATTGAGCAGCAGCAACACCGGGACCGTAGAGACGAGGGATTTACAGGACAGCCCTCCTCAGAGAGGGAATTAGAGGCTGTCCTTCCAGAGGCATCGGCATGAGTCACCCTCTGTGGTCGGCCACGTGGGCCGCTGGGGCCCGGCTGAATGAACCACTCAGAAAACCCCCAAAAGAGCTGAGTCGACACAATGTAGACATCAGATCTCAGCCCAGGTTGAGGAGAAGGAGGGTAGGTGGTGGAGAGAGGACACATGGTGACCTCTGGATTGCCAGGTGGGGGAGGCTCCATCACACGTCCCCCTGCTGCAACGACTAACACTCATCATTAGTGGAGAGCAGGATGAAAAAGCTGCTGCTGGGAACCAGAACCAAAGGCCTTCTGTCCTCCAGCTCTTTCTTGGACTGAACTTGTGAATGATGTTCTGCGCCAGAACACCTCAGGGAACCCATCTGTCATCTTGCAGACAAGGTCAACCACAAACTCTGGCTATGGTGGACGGTGGCGTGTGTGTGCATATGTGTGGAGGCAGGAAGTGTGTCTCAAAGTCTCAATCCCACGCTCCGGTGGGAACAACAGCACACGGAGCTGAGGGGGCGGGGCCACTTTTCAATTCTGACATTCCAGTTAATGGCGCGGCGTGGTGATTTTCCACACCGACAAGAACAGTGAGTCCCTGCAGAGAGCATGGAATGATGGGTAGATAAACATGGCGGTGTAAAGCACATCTTTATCCAGCAGAGTGGAAATACTCACCTTTCCAACACGTGGTGCTCAGGGATGGAGGTTCCCAGCTGGATCCAAAACCTCCACTCTGACCCGCTTCCAAATATTTTCATAGCAAGGAGTGAACGCAGCGACGTTCCAGGTTTCTGTTCCTGGAGAGAATCTTGAATAGGTTTCTTTTAAACAAAGACGACCACAGGACAGGAGCTGAAGCTGGAGTTGCAGATACACAGAGTATAATGAAAACAGAATATCTGGCCGAGTTTGTTTCTTCAGAAAACGTGGGAATGAAGGAGAAAATGTGACCCAGAAATCATGTAATCCGGACAACATGAATAGACCGGCCTTTATTCGCTCAAATTTAAAACAGCTTGGAGAGGTTTTTGGAACGATTCTGTTTTGGCTTTATAGCTGAAATGATTCAGCCTGTGTAAAATTAAAGGCCTTGCTTTATGAATTATGTTTCCTGTTCTCCCCCATGATCTGGTTTCTACCAAGTTTTTGCTCCTTCTTTTTTTCTTGTACTGTGTACAAGGCTAAATTATTAAAAGCACAAGTGTATGTCACAATCAGAGCTTGTAGTCTGTGCCTGTAGCTCCCTCTAGTGGACAGAGAAGGTATTTTGCAGCCAAAATCTATTTCTGTCCCATTTTGGGTCCATTTTCTGTCCAGCTGGTCCAAACAGAGAGTCCTCCTGGTTCTGACCCACAGAAACTGTGTAGAAGAACATGAACTTTGTGGTATTTCTATCAAATGTGATGCAGAAGTTATCAAAGAGTTTCCGAACAAATTCACTGATTGTTTACTTTCATGTTTCTGTAATATAATGATGTCAGAGCCTTTGATCTAAAAACATCAGAGGAGAGAAATATTGTTACACACATAACAATATTGAGTAATCCGTTACACACATGGTAACGGATTACTCACAAATTGTTGGTAACACATTACTCACACATAGTAGCAGATTACTCACACATAGTATCAGGTTACTCACAAATTGTTGGTAACACATTACTCACACATGGTAACAGATTACTCACA